>JNEM01009883.1:0-30272 GCA_000697335.1 Conidiobolus incongruus B7586
TATTTGAAAAATTATAAATTAAAAGAATTCCCATTTTTTCAATTTTATGGAAATATTATGGGATAATTTTTTATTTTTATTACTTTGTTTTAGTTAATTTAAAATGAATTAAATATATTAAATACCATGATAATAGATGTTATTTAAAATCTCATTCAAGTATTTATATTTTTTTAAATTTTTTCAATAATTGAAAATATAATTGTAATTTTGGTGTGACTGGGTAATTACAATCTTATAATAAAAATTGTAATTAAATATTAATTAGCTCAATAGATTCAATGTATAATTGATTAGATATACCATATTTGATTAAAAATAATATATTTATAGAAGAAAATTTTAAATATAACAATTACCAAAGCACCAATAAATAAAATGACTTGAATAATCATTATTCAATCGATGAATCAAAGTTATAAGAATTATAATATATATTATGTCAAATAAATCAAAGTCATAATAGAATATTTATTTTGAATAATTAATTTATCATCTAATATAAAGATCGCAATATGTTATTAGTGACCCAATTACTGTTATTTCAAATAATTCTATTAAAATAACATTTCTAAAGCTATTAATTTAATATGTAACATAACTAATAGTTACACTTTAATATACGAAATTAATAATTTGTTATCATAAATTATTTAGATATTTTCATAATAATAGTAATATAAATTTGAAACTCAATAAATAATTTAATCATATAATTATACTAATAACGTGATATTTTAGCACATAAACCTTTTTAAATGATAATGCTATTGTGTTGGGATCTAAGATCCTTTTTTCTTAAAAAAAGTGAGGATTCATAAACTATCCAGCAAGGTCTAAAAATCAATTATTCATTTAGCTATATTGTTAAAATATATTGAAAAGAATTAATTAAAGATATAAACAGTCTGAACTTGTCAAGACTAAGATAATGGTTTTAATATTGACATAATAAACATTATAAAAATTATATCCAAAGTAAATTAAAAAAATTAGTAAGTTTTAGTTATAACTAAATTATCTTTGCATTTCATCAAACATCATTTTAATGTTTAAATTAGAGTCTATAGTGGTATTTGATGCTAATTAATAAAAATTACTGAGATTAATATATATTTTGTAAAAAAAGTTTGAAAAAATTTTAAAATAATGATTTTTTTGGCATGGGATTAATTATATTTACCATTAAACTCGAAGGATCAGTCCTTGAAATGTAATAAATACAGTGAAGTTAACATCACTATTAAATTAATTCTACACTACTGTTATCTCTTTCGATTCTCAACTAATCCTTTAATTAATCATATGGAAGCGAGTATTGGATAAATTATATTGAAAAATTTTTATTTTTCAACGATAATTTTACCATAAGATTCTTATAACAACCAAACATATTCTCATATATCTTTTGAAAATAAAACCTTGCAATATCAAATAAATATTACTAATTCATAAATCTTTTTTTGAATTTTAGATTATTATTGGCTAGTTGTTATTTATGAATATTGTATCTAATTATCAATTATATTTTAAAATCATTTCACCTTATATTTCTTTTTGAAATTATTGAATGAATCTGATAAGGAAATTCACAAACTAAGAAATTTAATGGATGATGTAAAATGAATTAATTGTGACTCAGTTTCTACTTTTTATATAAATCAAACCTTTGGCATGTGTTAATAATTTTTTAATTCATATTAATAGTAATAATAATAAAATAATTAATAGCATAATCTTTAACAATGCTATATCGCCAACTCACTCGCTCATTAAATTTCAAATTATATAGAAACTCTATCATGTCTTTTACAACAGTTGTTCAAGCTTCTGATTTGCCAAAAGGTTTCTTGGCTGCTGGTGTCTCTGCAAATATTAAGAAAACTACAGTAAACGACGTCAGTTTAATTGTGAGTGAAGTCCCTACAGTTGCTGCAGCTGCCGTGTTTACTCAGAACAAATTCTGTGCAGCCCCCGTCATTGTTTGCAAAGAAATCTTACAAGCTCACCAACACAAAGGAATTCGAGCTATTGTTGTCAACTCTGGAAGAGCTAATGCCGTCACCGGTGAAGTAGGATTGAAAAATGCTAAAACTATGGCCGCTTTAACCGATTCTGAACTTAACTTCAGTTCTTCTAATAATGCTCCTTCTACTCTTGTGATGTCCACTGGTGTTATTGGTCATCACCTTCCCATGGATAAGATCGAAGCAGGTATCAAATCTGCCGCCAAATTATTGAAAAATACCCCTGAAAGCTGGCTTGCATGTGCTGAAGGATTTATGACCACTGATACTCAACCTAAACTTGTAGCTAAGACATTTAGACTTCCTTCTGGAGGAGAATATCGACTTGCTGGTATTTCCAAGGGCGCTGGTATGATTCATCCCAATATGGCTACCTTATTGAGTGCTGTTGCAACCGATATCAACATCGCACCCGAATGCTTGAACAAAGCACTTAAATACGCTACAGAACGTTCTTTCAACGCCATCTCTGTTGATGGTGATACTAGTACCAATGACACCTGTGCTGTCCTTGCAAATGGTCAAGCCAATAACCCTATCATTGTTGAAGAGGGATCTCCTGATTTTAACCAATTCCAATCTGATCTCACAGAAATTATGATCCGATTAGCCCAAAAGATTGTCAGAGATGCTGAAGGAGCTACCAAATTTGTCCAAGTTAAGGTGAAGAACGCTCTTAACTTCCAAGAAGCTAAGACCATTGCTTCATCTATCGTCACCTCTTCCCTCGTTAAAACTGCATTATATGGAAATGACGCCAACTGGGGTCGAGTTGTATGTGCCATTGGTTACAGCGGTGTCGAAAGTGTCGATCCTTCCAAAGTATCATTGACTATTTACCCTCAGGATAAATCAGCTCCTTTAGAATTATTGAAGAATGGTGAACCTATTGAAATGGATGAAGAGCGTGCTTTAGAAGTAATGCAACAGGGTGAAATTAATATTGAAGTAGATTTAGGTCTTGGTAAAGAAGAAGCTACCATGTGGACTTGTGATATGTCTCACGAATACGTCACCATTAACGGTTCATATCGCTCCTAAAATTCTTAGCATTACTAGCTTATCTGAGATAAAACTCATATTCTTATATATTCAATTTAGATATTTTATCCTTTATAAACTTGATACTACATTTGAAACATATATTTTATACTTTCTGGATGTAATTAGTTTGTTTATATCCACCAAAATTAATTTGATTTTTAATGAAATTTTGATCTTGGTTCATATGAGAAGTATTGATATAATAAATAGTTTGAGTCATGTAAAAACTATTAGTACTCATTGATTTTTATAAATATCATCAAATTGATCATTATATATATCAAACTTGTTTTCATTCAAACAGTAAATCATACCTTGAAAAAAATTAAATTTAAAATATATAATTTATTAAATTCTAGAAATTTAAGCTCTATATTGTATTTTATTATTAAAAAAAGTTCTAATTAAAGTCGACAATTTAATGATAAGATGATATAAGAATTATAAGAAAAGATTATAATCTTTGGTAAGCTGGAATATAAGGTGGTAAGTTATCATACTCTAAAGGTAGATTCAAATCTGGTAATTGGTTACTATTAAAGCAACCAAATGGAATACACCTGGTATTATTATCGGAATTAATAGGTGAATCAAGTCCATTTGGAACATTTTGCTAAATCAATTATATGAGATTTTAGATGATGGTAAAATCTAAATTAAAACCTACCTTCAGTTTTTTGATCATTTTATCGACATCTTGTTTTTCAGATTCTAAATCTAGAGAACGTTTGGCAGAAGTAGAATCTTGACTTGTCTAAAATATGATGTTACTAAATATGCTTAGAAAAATCAAACAAAATAATTACCGATTGAACAAAATTTTGAATGAGAGGCAGACAATTCTGAATTTTTGCCTTGATATCTTCGTCACAATTGACCATGTTAGTTAATATTGTGTAAGTACTAAAATAAATGAATAAGTTCTATGCTTTGAACATATGATATTATATTATTACTATAGATTAGGATTTTCTAAGCATACGGTCTGAACTTCATCCCAATCTACCCCAAAGCCAATCTTCTTTTTCACCATTAAATCCCATTTCATTAATTGAACAATCCAAGCAACTATATTTTATTTGATTAATAAAATATGAAATAAATATGAAATAAATAAATTACCATAAGTAGGAAATCCACTTGAATCAATAGAATTGGATAAGTTAGATGAAGACTAAATCCATATTAAATATTTCAAAAAACAAGTTTTAAAAATATACAATTACATTAAAATAGCCCAATAATATCATTGAATGTCTGGATAAGGATACTAAAATATACAACTTAATTAATTTTATGTAATTGAATGAAGTAAGTAAATACCTTGATCTTTTGTCATTTCTTTAAGCATTGTTTGAACAAGATCATCCATAAAGTTAGGAATGTTAGAATTGAGTTGTAAAAGCAGAGGCTTCCAAATTGCAAGAGCCTCTATGGACACATCGAGCTCTTCCATAGAATGTCTTTTCCTAAAATATGGTTTAGAACTAACGTACCTTGATAAATATCAAATATTATTACCTCTTTCTTTGAGGAACTAAAAATCCAGGTTGAAGAAGAATTGAAGTGAGTTGCTCGTAACCAGCTTCATTTTGAATTCGCTTTAATAAATCAGTAATGACGTCCGATCCAGGAGTGAAGTCAATGAAAGATTCTTTCAATGTATCAACTTCGATTCCTACATATATATAATTGATTAGAAAGAAAAAAAATTTATGAAATTCGGATACCTTTGAGGTATTGTTTTCTGGTAAGTTTATATTTGTTAATGGATTCTATTATCTCCTCATCGGAAATCATATCAGGTTCAGGAATATCCCAATAATTATCCCTGAGCCAATCCAAGGCCTAATTAATATTGTAATCAATAAAATCGATAAAAAATGATTCAAATAATATTACTTTGTAGACAGCTTCTTTCAATTGAAGTAAACTGGGAACGGATTCATGTGTAGCTTGATGTCTTAGATCGACCCACCATAATGGCAAATTCATTTTTTCGGCAATTGTTGAAACTGAAGTCATGTATATTCCTTTTCTTTCCGAGTCTGTTACTCCACTTATAAATCTTCAAATTTAAATTAATTTAACGCTTGGGGTACGAGATATATAAAATAGTTTTACCTAACGAAAGCTGTTGAAAACATTAACCTTAATTCCAATTGGGAAAGCTGATATTGGATTGGAATATTTTGGTTAGATAATTCCCTTTCAACCACCTGAACAAGGTGGGATGTTGCAATTACAGAATGAGGTACTTTGCCTCTGCATAACCAAGCTTTCACCTATGTTTTTAAGTCAGCAAAAACTTTTTATCATAAAAGTAATCATTACTCTTTTAACACCCTTTAATCTATTAGGGTGGCCAGGAGGTGAATATAACCATTTGAAAACTGTATTAAATTCATCTTCATTGATCCAAGGGACTAATTTAGGTATTTTTTTCATCAGTGATTATTATATGAATTATTTAATCTAAATTTTTTGTCAATAATATTAAAGTTACATCAATTTATTTGATTATTGAATTATTAATTTTTATGGGACGTAATAAAAGGATCGAAATGAATTCAATTTACTTCAAAATACCGGATTAATCCAAAGAATAATAAATAGTATGGTAAATTTAATTAAATAATTATGTAAAATAAATGTTTGATAAATTAATTACCAATTAATTACTATAATTTAATCTATTAACCACCTAAAAAATTGAGAATTAATGAATGATTTCCCATAACTAAAAATTGATTAGAATATTATAAAACCAATGTAATATTTACATATTCTCAAATTTAATGCTGATAACTCAAAGAATAACTTAATAAATATATATTTATAACATTCAAATGACAAGGTGATTTCAAAATTATTTATGTATATTTGTATTATTGATATTAATTAAATAGTGAATCGTCTAAACATTCTTCTATTGAAATTAATGAGAAAAATGAAATTTCAGTAAAAGATGTTTCAGATAGAAAAGTAAGACTAATTCTCAATATGTTTTTCAAAATATATAATGATTTAATATTTAGAGAGGCCCTTCTCCCGAGCCAAAGAGAGCTAGAAAAGAATTGACTAACGATGATCGTAAACGTGGTCAGAGGCTATTTGGTATGCTTTTGGGTACTTTGAACCAAAGAAAAACCGAAATTCAAAAGAGGAGTGATACTGTAATATAATTATGCTATTTCTTATAAAATATTGTTTTTCATCCATTTATTTGTTTCAGGATATTAAAAGAGAAGAAATACACAGAAAATTACAGGAAAAACTTGAAGCAGAAAATATGAAAATAGCTGAAGACATGAGGAAAGAAATACAGTCAAGACAAGAAATGGATGCTCGTAGAAAATTGATTAGCGAACATCTTAGGACCACTACTAGAGTATAATATAATAGTATCTTTAATATTATATCTAGCTTTACTAATACATTTGCTAGAGAGGCTATAAACGAGAATTAGACTCCAAATTAGTCCACTTCTTAGTTACCCAAGCAGATCCACCTATCTATTACCTCCCATATAAGCTCACCGATCAACAAAAACAAAAAATCCAAGAACAAATAGAAGAATTTGAAAAGAGGGCCGCAAAAGAGATTGAAGAAGAAGAAGAATGGAAACAACAAGATAAGAACTATCTTACTAACTTAAATTCAACTCCAAATAGGTCCAATTCAAACGATGAGCCCGCTGAAGACAACGATGATAATGGGCATGCCATAGAAAAACAATCAGAACTCGTTTCACCAGTTTTAAAGCCTAAAGAAAACGGAAATGAAAATGAATCATCACATATCACCGAAACTGATGTAAAGTCCCCACGATCTCCCAGTCCCAAAGAATCCCAGTATAATGCTCCAGCTGAAACAAACACAAAATCAAGATCTCAACGCGTTATTGGTCCAGAAACTCACGCAAAACGCGAACCTTCCCCCGAAAATGACGGCAGAAATATCATTACAGAACAAGATCATAATGAGGTAAATAATGAAATACTGGAAAATAGTGATTCCTCAAGATCCAAATCCAACCAATCTAAAGAAATTTCTTCTTCAAACGATAATTGTGCAGACAAAGTACCTTCTAACGAAGGTATTGAAGATTAAACACTACTTACATCGAATCATTAATATATTTATTATTCATATCTAACCAAGTTGCTTTGAATCACTCAATATTTAATATTTTTTATTTATATAACATTTAGCTTGTTTTTATTTAGCTTAAATCAATATTAATCATTTATATTAGTAGTTTAAATTTCAATAATTTTGAAAAATATTGAAATATTATTTGGTTGATATATATATATATATATTTAATACATTTTATTTATATTCAATTTTTGATATTATAAGATCATATAAATTAATATTACATATTTATACTAGTTTTACCCACAAAAATCGACATCAAAATAAAATTCAAATAGGTATTTAATACAATGGGAATGGATAAATTAAAATATTTTAACGATTACCTTTGCTTCAAATTAATTCCATATGCTTTAATAAATTTCATTAATTGTCAGACCACTTTTTATAAAAAAAATTAATATTAAAATTATATTGAAATAATTTTAAAGATTAATAATTGAACATGGATACATCAATATTAGATTTATTTAAGAAAAAGTTGATAATATGAAAAGTAAAATGTGTCATATTTACCCAAATTTATCATATAATATTGGAAATAAGAAAATTTGATCAAAGATGGAAAAGGAATTATAAATAAACTAATGTCAATTTGAAGATGGATATAATCTATATGTTAAAAATGTCAATTATACAACATCCAATGTTTGAATATTTATAATATTTCTATAATTTATACTTGATTTATTAAAAATAATTAAAAATAGACTCCAAAAGGTTTGATCAAAAAATGAATATTTCATCATTTGAAAAATATAACAGATTAAGGTTGGCATATAGATCAAAATTAGAGTACTATCGAAAAATGCCTTCAATAATATACAATAATTTAGAGATATGTGTTGAAAAGCAAAGTATATACTTGAGTGGTAGACATTATATCAAATTGATAGCACTATGATCTAAAGTTAAATAAAGTTGTAATGGAGTAGACAACGAGAGCAGCTGGCATTATATACCAATATCTCATTGCAGTTAACCCAGCACCAGCACCGGCACCGGCAACTGTGCCAACCATTTGCTTCCATTCCCTATAAGGGTCTAGCTCAAATTGAAATATAGGATTTGTATGAGACGAGCTTATTAAATCGATTGCAAAGCGACAATAAACTGGTCTATGATCAGAAAGCTGGATGGATTGAATTGACTGGTAATCTTTGAAGTGCAATGGATGGTAAGGAACGTCATTGTCAGTTTTCATTTCCTCAGCTAGCTCATCATTTGGAGGGCGAACTGCAACCAATACCCTATCACACCATGATGGAGTCCTCGAATAGTCCAGTTGATTACTATTCAGCAAGTATTTGTAAGTGGGTGGGAAGGTGATTGTGGCTTCCCTAAACCAACCTAAAAATGGTAGTGTAGTTCGATGTTGATGTAGTTGATCATTTTCTTCATTATACTGGATGGGCTCTTCTAGAGGGATGTAGTCAAGAGGATGTCCCTCAATTATTTCATGCTCTTCAGCAGCGTTAACACGATAGTTCAGGTCACCAAGAATGATTACACTATCGTGATCGGATAACATCATCTTTTCCATATCTGGATGAGAGAATTCTAAACGTTTAGCAAAGTCCATGAGTTGAAAATTGCGCATTGAACTATCTGTTCTATTTGCATCCAGGTGAGCACATATGAAATTTATAAAATATTCTGATCTTTCTTCAGTGCTTGAATTGGGTTGGTTGTCAAGTGAATTTAACTTCATGCGTATGCTAACACTGATAGCACCCTTATTTCCCGTCCAAAATATACCACTTCCCAATCCTACAGGAAGGACAGAAATTATATCCTTTGTGATGGTTTTATCTCTAGAAAATATAAACAATGCATTCGAACCGAACCCTGTACCACTTAAAAGGGTATAATCAGTATTAATATCATTTTGGCTTTCACTGGAGAGTGTTTCAGTAAAAGAATTGATCTTTTGTTGAATTGCTATACCTACTTCTTGTACGTATTTTTGATTTCCACCAAGTAGAGCATCCCTCAACCCTAAAAATTCTTCATAACCAATAGCAATTAAATCGGGTAAGTCATCTAAATTAAAGTTTAGAAACTGAGGCTCTATCCATGAATAAAGCTCTTTAGGATGAGTTTGCTCTTTATGAACGTTGAAAGTACAAGCAATAATATTTAACTGGCTATTTATTTTCATATTATTAAATTAATCGAGTGATAGAGATGGCATTGATGATGAATGTTAATTTATATTGTGAAATGGTTTGATGATTTAATTATTACCAATTTAAGTGACTTTTTAGTTTGAAGTTATGAGTATTTAATATTTTCCTGTGTATTAGTTTTGATTGGACTATTTAATTCTATTTTAATAAAGTTTTACTATCAAAATTGTTCTACAAATTTTATCTATTTTCTCAATTTTAATGGTAAAATCGGCAGATGTATAACTATTATGAAATTTAAATCTATTAAAATAATACCTATACCTTAAAATTCCAATAAATACTGAAAATTTGGAAATACCCTATTGTCTAAATAAAACTTTCAATCTTATACAAATTTTAATATTTGTTATTTTTTGAACTTGATTGTAAAATTATTTCGAAATAAGATTCTCTATTTAATCATTTGAAATTAGAGAGGCAAAGAACTAAAATTTTAAAATCATCATAGTATTCAATTTCGATAAACTATTGTTAAATTAGACTATATATAATTTTATATAATAAAATTCATTATACTTATATGATATAATTTATATGTGATTATCAGGATTATTCTTATATATTTAATATTTATTAGGAAATCGAAAGATCTATCTTTAATTTTAAATTTATTGAAAATATTGTCGCGGATCAGGAGGCCCGCTTACCATTCAACTTAAACCATCCGACATTATTCCGAATATAACCCACACACAAATATCATGCAGAGTCCCAATACGATGTGAAATTCCGGACAACAACTACAAACGGTGTTTCAACACATTGGCCAAGGACTGATAGCATTTTAAAATCGCCACTGACCACATATTTGCTCAAGGATCATTTCAATCAGGGCTAAGTCCTACATCTTGATATTTTAATAAAGCCCTTTAAAGTATTCCATTAGCCATCTTTGCTCCGTTTTATCGAATTTACTTGGTCAGTGTTGCAAGGCTACTATCCAGTAGACTTGCGATATCAAATTGAATCGAATTGAATTGATTAAATTAAAGTAAAGATATATTTGAATTGTAAAGTTGTCAATAAGATTTAAATAATATATTTATCACCTGAATTGTTAAATCTATTATACGTATTATTAATTTAATATATTTGTTTATATAATGCTATTGTTTGAAACATAAAATTCCAATTATTTTATTATCAAACAGTTATTTAGAGATATAAAATATTTTCAATATTGCTAGAAATAAAAGATGTTATTTTGAAAATCTATAAACATTACTAATTTTTATTATTAAACAAAATATATTTTTCCATGTTAAATTTTTAAAAAAATAGTATTGGAAATAATGAAAATTGATTGCATGGATGTTGATCATTCAATAGTAAGACAAATATCAAATTGATTCTAATTCAATCCTGCAAAATTTTAACACTGTAAAATTGACAATGAGCATCAATGCCAGCTCTAAACTTTCATCCCAATGGTTAGAAATATAGATTATTATATAATTTACAACCCTGAAGGCTATATGGACTATCAAAGTTTTAATGGCTAGGTGATTGGGTTTGGTAAACGTAATTAATTATAAGTCCGGCAAATTAAATCAAGTGAGAGCTACGGTATAAAGATATATAATAATGAAACAAAGAAAAAGGAAATTATAATAGAGTTTAGGGTATTAAATTTTAGAAATATACTAAATAGAATAAACTATAATGAGGCAAGAGATTAATAAGGTAATATGCTGAGATAGGAATATAACACTTAGGAGTTCTGTAAGTAGGAAAGAGAATAATTGGTAAGAGGAGTGTAGTTTTATTTAATAAAACCCAAAGCCAGCTTCTATGATATAAGCTACCAGTATATTTAAAGCGTGTTTAGGAGTTTTTGTGGGCGTAATCGAATAATGGCGTGTCCTTGTGATACTTCCTAGGACAAATTCTTTGTCCTGGTTTATCTCAAGGAACTAGATGCAACAAACACTATACAATGAATGTTGTGAATTGTCTTTGATATTTTATCTCAAATTTAGAGAACAAAAATCGTTTTCATAAGTAATATCTGAGATTTTAGATTTATCAATATTATTTATTCATAATATTTTAAAAGGCTGAAACTGTAGGTGAACGAGTTCAAGCTACTTAGAAAGATATCAAAGTATAAGATTTTAAACTAATAAATGAAACTAATATAATCGAACCTCTTACTGAAATTCTGAAAATTTCCACTGATTTAAGAATTAATTTAAGATTTTGTTCTTATACTAACATCATCACTTTCACGACTTATAAGGGTTTTGAAAACAATTATCAGATTCAAAAATTTCAGCGTTTGAATTTGGTCGATTAAACTACTCTTTATAGCAATTTCTTAAATCAAAAATCGGTAAGTATATTCAAGAAATAGCTAAATTATTCAAAGAAAATCCCGACTTCGATGACCATTTTCAAAAATCTGTCCAATGCGAGAAACATGGTAGACCTACCAGAAATACTAATAAAAAATTTAAAATTCCAAAATTGCTAACTACTTAAGGTAATTAATTATTTTCCTGATTTTTTTCTTTGATTAAAACTCCTCATATTGCTCTTAATGGTCAACTTTCTTCATTGACTGGTGCTTGCTGGAGAGTATATCAACTCCAAGGAAATCAATTGTTGATATCTCTGTATGAAAATAGCTTAAAAGGTATCCTTGCTGAGAAAATAGGTTTAGAGAAGGTATATATATTATTTTTACCACTTATATTGAGCGCTTATTTATTTTTTACACTATTCAAATCATTGCTTTTATAGCTTATTGAAAAACGGGTCAAAGAACCCGTTATCATCGCCCCTCCAGTTTCCAACATTGCTAATTGGATTAACGAATTCAATCACTACTCTTTCCCTAGAAGTAATTTTGTATTACAAAACTAAGGGTGAGGAAAATGATCATTAAGTAGAATCTTTTATGCCTCGAGTTCCTTGTCATTATTACTTCATTTGAAGTAGCAATGAAAAAACGCGTTGCCATTCAGGTAAATTATACTATTAGCAGATGGCAATGTAAAATACCGATAATAATATAGAATTTCAATTGGAAATATATGGTTGCTGATCAGTGTCAAAGAATCAAAAATTTCAATTGTAAACTGACCAATAACCTCAAGAGATATAACACCGACAACAGACTTTTATTAACTTGTACTCCTCTCCAGGTAAGCAGATTTCAATTCAATGTATTTTTTCAATAATCAACCCATTTTAACTTGAATAATAAAAGAACTTGAATAAATTGTGGAGTTTACTCAATTTTTTGTTACCCGATTTGTTAAATAATATAGATGGTTTTATAGATTGGTAATTTTAATATCTTTATATACATCACTATAATTTCAATTCATTATGGGCTCAATTATTCAGATCTCAAAAAAGAAGATAATACGTTGATCCTGGACAAAGAGAAAGAAACAAACATTATCTCCAAACTCGACATCTTGAAACCTTTCTTATTCAGGAGGCTTAAATCTGATGTTGAAAAATGCTCCTCAAACAGAGAGAATATGTATTGTATACCAATTTGAATGAGCCTCAGTGTGCTTTATACGTAGCCTGTGTTAGTAGTACGACCTTTGAGTATTTGATGGAAAAAGCGAAGAAAACAGGTACCAATTCGACTCAGCTTAAGGTCTTTAAAAACGCTAGTAAATTGAACATTGCAATGCAGTGTGGAAAAGCCTGTAATCGCCCAGCACTATATGATCTAGAAGGCAGCACTGAAACTCATGAAGTCGTCTACGATCTGGGTACCTTGGTTAATAGCTACGGTAAAATGATGTTATTGGATCACTGGCTCGATGAATTATTGGCTAAAGGACGCAGAGTTCTTAATTTCTCTCAATTCACCTCAATGCTTGAAATTTTGGCTGAAAATTTGATCAATATCAAGTTGAATTACTACCGTATTGACGGTGGTGTTCAACAGGAAAATCGACGCGATATAATTGAGGACTTCAGAAAAAACTCTAATGTCAAAGTATTCCTTCTCAGTACCAGAATAGATGTTTTGGGTATCAACTCGGTTGGTGCAGATGCCTGTATCATATGCGACAGCGATTGGAATCCTCAAATGGATCTTCAAGATCAAGACCGTTGCCATCATATTGATCAAACCAAGCCTTTCATTATATATCGTTTGATCACTGCCAATTCAGCCGTATCTCATTTGATCAAAGCTGCTTCTTCTAAATGTAAGGAAAATTGGTCATTCATCGTAACAAATTCAAAGGTTTAGGTAATGTGAGTTCCATTCCAAATACTTCAGTCCCTCAAGAACTTGAGTATATTCTCAAGAGTCATGAGTACGAGAAAGTAATCATCAAACTTCAAAACCAAGTAATTAGTGACCAAGACTTGAATCGTACTACTGATCGTTCAGACACCATATATGAAACTGCTGACTCTGGCTCTGGTGGTGCTTTTGAAATTTATGGAACTAAATTCTAAAAGAACTCACTTGTCATGAATCTTGAAGATTCTACCTATCTCTCACTTGATGACTCTGAACAAAAAATTAGAGAACTCAATCTAAAGGAAGTGAATGAATCACTTGATGATGAAGAATCTCAGTGATCTTTTTCATATATATTTAGCATTGTAAATATATAATTATTGCCATTTTTCACTTTGTTATTTTAATCATTTTACTTGATTTTTTAAGATTTATTTGGATGCTTTATATCCATATTTAACCCGAGTAGAGGATTTGTTTATGTTATTGTATTTACAATCACTATTGAATTAAATCTTTAAATACCATTGATTCTTTTATTTTGGTTAATAATTTGAATATGCCAACCAGTGAAATGATTATGATTAGTTTGAATATATGGTTATTAAGAATCTCAAATTATTATGATATAAACATGAAAGTCAATTATTATTTAAGTATTTAATAAGTTCAAATATTAAGTAATATTATTATATAAAATGAAGATTTTATTCAAAATATTTTAAAAACTTGAATATATTTCCTTATCTATAAATTGAAGATCATTAATAATTAACCTTTTAACGATAATTTTGGCATAATCATTTTAGGTGACTAAGAAAATTAAATTAGTTTATATAATTTCTAATGATAAGAAAATAATTTTTTACACGTATTGTTTTAAATAGCAGTAAACCATAATTCTATAAACTTGAATATGTACTTAAACTGGTTCGTCAACGTAATTCAGATCTATATCATTTCCCAATAAATTTTTAATTTAAGGTTATTTTAATCACGATGGCTGTTATTCATATTAGCTCAGAATCTGAATACTTCGGTTATGTATCTCGCTCAAATAAAAAATTGGTAATTGATGTTACTATTTATAATTTTATATATCTAATCTTCATTTTGTGAATAGGTCGTTGTAGATTTCTTTGCTACTTGGTAATATTTTAGTTATTAATATATCATTTATTTTTCAGTCATTTAACTCTTTAAATTTTCAAAATATATGAATAATTACTAATTCATTTTATAGGTGTGGACCTTGTAGAATGGTAGAAGGACCTTACGAGAGCCTTGCCAACAAATACTCGGGTGCAAATTTCCTCAAAGTTGATGTTGACCAACATCAAGGCATCTCTTCATCTGCTGGTGTGACTGCCATGCCCACCTTTCAAGTATTAAAACTTTTTTCAAATTATATTTTAGATTCCAATTAAAACATCTTTTAGGTATATCTTCAAGGCGAAATGAAAGGCTCTGTTCGAGGTGCAAACTTATCTGAACTTGAGAATCTCATTATGACCTATTATAAGAATTTTGATAGCTTTAGCGGTGCTGGAAATAAATTGGGCAGCAGCTCTGGTTCTTCAAACTCTCAAGCTTCAGCTCCTAACCCATTTGCTGCGCTGCTCCAGCCTAACCTTGTTGGTCCCGAAGTTGAATGTGAATTATGCGTCAGACTGTGGGATAATAAGACCTTAAAGCATACTTTCCGTAGTACTGATACACTTGAAACCGTATATAACTGGGTTGCAACCTTACCAGGTGCTCCTGATAAGTTCTGGTTAGCTAATACATTCCCTAGAAAGTAAGTTTATTTTATGGTTTGGATAACTGTCATGATTAATTTATATTTAGGATTTATCAAGACAATCAATTGGGGTCCACCTTACGAGAAGAGGGACTCATATCCCGTGGTCAATTATTGGTTAAGCTTAATAATCAGATTTAAAGTTAATGGATCGTTTTTCATATTATAAAATTCATATTATTATTTTATTGAGTATTTAAACTAATTAATCTCCTCAAATCCTACTGATATTAATAATATTGATTAATTTATTTTATATTATAATTATGGAATAGTTTTATTTTCATATTTATCATAATATATTTGAATAAAAATCATAAATATATTATATTCTATATAAAATATGTTAAATATATTTAAAATTCATTGAGGTAATATACATATTCAATATTTGATAACCCTCCAAAGTTATTTTTATCATCAGATTCAGACTTAATTCGAAATATATTTCGATTTTAATATTCATAATAAATCAATAATAATGATAAAAATATTATATCAATTTATGTAAGAACTCGATTAATATCTATTCATTTTGAATCATTGTATCAAAGATTTCAAAGTTAGACAAAATAAAAAAAACATGATAAAAAACATGATATGATAGAGATAAAATAGAATAAGTCAATATTATTTTATATTTTTGTAACCAAAAATAAGTTTTCTAGGTTAATTATTTATCATAAAAATAACTTGAGTAATACTTATAAATTCATATTGGTTAAAAAAGTGATAAATACCACGATATTAAACTCTCTCTATTAAATTTGTGTTAATTTTTTATTTTATACATCTTTGCAGTATAACATCAATAGCATTTAAGATTATTTGTATATATTTACAGATTATAGTAAATACTACAAATAATTTATAAGTTTGATAATTGATTTAAAAAACATTGATTTATTGAATAATATGTAAATTTGACGAAGTTACTATCAAACTCTGTTCATAAGTAAATAAACTTCACAGTGTTAGCGAATCGACGTCTATTAATTTATTCTATCCAATGTTTTAACTAAATAAAAATCAGTTCATTAATCAAAATTTCATTGACCTTTAATTTAGTTATAGTATAATTTGGAATAAGGTTTGAATAAATATAGGTAAATTTATTTAATTGTATGATTCATAAAGTCAAAATTATGGGATAATAAAGAAAGTCTAAGATTTCAAAATGATCAACTAGAATTTAAATAAGATTTAATGTATAGTACCTCAACAACTGAACACTATCATTATATATACAAAATGGCATGGTTAATATTAATTGTATCATTTTGACTTCAGTTCATTATTTTATTGTCATAAAAAAGCATCATAAGGAATAAATTACACGTGATCTGCTTCAAACTATTCATAGAATATCATTGAACTTATTTATTATTATGGCGATATTTAACTGACCAATTATATGAAAAAGTAAAAGCGGATTTATTATGGCGTCCTAATCTTATACCAAATCTTTAAAGGCTTAATATATTAACTTAAGCTTTTAAACCTTCATTTCTTTTAATTTTTCCAGAAATCATGATTAAATAAATTTCATTAAAAATTTTATAAACCACCAATATAAACCCAGATTAAATGCTGATAGAAATATTTCAATATTATGATTTTGAAATATTTTTGAAACAATGGAATATTAATTTATAAAGAATTTAATCTATTTAAATGAAATTCAAATTAGTTGCAGATTTTGATCTAATGAATATTATATTGTATACGACCAAATTAGGAAATTGTATAAAGTTGAGTAAAGTATATTTTTGAATGATAAAGATATGAATTGGTATTAATTTTGATTAAAATAATTAATATACTTAATAATTATTTAAAATCATATAAAATACAATTTACTTATTATCAATAAAATTAAATGCGATATACCCATGCCTTTGACTACAATTTATGTAATTTTAGGCTTATCAGTTGGATGATTGTATCCAGAGTTAGTATTTGAGGATGTTTACTTGCTCAACTCAAAATATAACTGATGTTCCAAAACCTTGAATTTCTATGAAATTCTAACAGATAGGTCATTGGACAGTGGTGCAGTAAAGAACACATGACTAAATTGGATCGGTTAATTAATATGGATTTGATGGAAGTCAAGTCATGAACTTGTGACGTGTATTAATTTCTTATTCAATAAATCCATTTGCTAAACTGGATACTTGAAACATTGGTTTATAAATATAAACAATGTTAGTCTATTGAACTTGATCATCATTTCTGGTCATAAATAAAAATGTCCATTCACAACACTACAGAAGGCATTCAACAAACTAACTACGTCAAAGACAGTTCTTGCTATCCCAGAAACTTGATTGGCTATGGTCCCAATCCTCCTAATCCCAACTGGCCTAACAACGCCAAAGTTGCCGTCCAATTCGTCTTAAACTACGAAGAAGGTGGTGAAAACACCATTTTAAACGGTGACTTGGGTTCTGAAACTCACTTAACTGAGGTAAGTACTATCTATTCATTCAAATTGCTTTAGTCTCATAAGTCATTCCGAAATTTAGACTCCTGGAAATCCCTCTCAAATCGGTGTTCGTGATATTTCTACTGAATCTTGTTTCGAATACGGTAGCAGATGTGGTGTTTACCGTGTTTTAAACGCTTTCAAGGATTACGGCTACCATCTTACTGTTTATGCTGTAGGTAAGGCCCTTGAATTAAATCCCGATATTGGTCGTATCTTCATTGAAGGTGGACATGAAGTTGCCAGCCACCACTACCGTTGGATCAACTACGCCAATACGAATGAACAAGTCGAAAGAGATCAAATCAGAAAGTGTGTTGAAGTTATCAAGCAAACCACTGGCTCCGCCCCTGTTGGTTGGTACACTGGCAGACAATCTGCTCGTCATCGTCAAATTCTCTTGGAAGAATTCGACAAATTGGGTTTACGACTCAAATATGACTCTGATGCCTACAACGATGATCTCCCCTACTACGTCCAAGTCAATAACAAGCCCCACTTGGTCATCCCTTACACTTTAGATGTTAACGACATGAAGTTCGGTAACTACCCTGGTATCTCTACTGCCGACGATTACTTCGCTGTCCTCAAGAGTGCTTTCGATACCCTGTACGAAGAAGGAGTCAAGGGATCTCCTAAGATGTTTTCAGTTGGTCTTCACTGCCGTATCATTGGCAGACCTGGTAGATTCCAAGGTTTGAAGAAGTTTTTAGACTATATCTCTAAATTTGATGACGTCTGGGTCGCTAAGAGAGAAGAAATAGCTGATCACTGGTTAAAGACTTACCCTGTTAAATAATTAAACTAAAATAAACGCTAATTGTACAATTTTTAAATGGTGATCTTTTGTTCTATATATTTCATAATAGTACATTTAATAGGTAATTGATTAGTTTGACAGACTTATATTAGAAAATACTTTTATATGTTAATCAACAACAAATTGATTATTATTAAGTATTAAGAATTTTATTAATTGAAGATTAAATCAATTGGTATAGCTATTTAAATAACATTTAACAAAAAACTAGAGCAAGCTCTGGTATCATTCAAAAATTAAGTCGTAATATATTACTTCAATATAAAATTTATGGATCCAAAAGTTCAACAACCAAGCTGGCAGAGGGCCATAATCCCTTACAAGATTCCAAAGGATTTTGACTGGATTCATATTCTACTCTGGGATACGGTGAGACAATGACAAATCTGAGTTCATGGACATAATCCTCTGGGAGTCCTGATGAAAGATCAAGCTGATCTTCATCAAGTTCAACTTGTAATGATTCAACATAGTTGTAAAGTGTCTATTGAGAAAGTTTACATATATTACAGAATAAAGACCAACATATTATATTTACCTGAACGGTATCATGAGCGTAAAACCTTCTAACAACTCTAGTGTTATCAGGCAAACGGAACTGAATCTTGGCAACATTTTTCTCATTAGCAGCAGGTTCAGGAGGAAGTGTGGCTTTTAATTGTTTACGATAAATTGCTCTTCTCTAGAAATAATTAAAGTTAAATTTATGACGTTAAAATATTGAAAATAATCTACTTTAGCTAATTCCAAGGCTTCTAAAGCTGCGAGCTCTTTTTCATGTTTTTCGCGCTCAATACGCTCTCTTTCTTCTCTGGCTTTACGTTCCTATTTATTTTACAATTAGTACTTGTGATTATTAAAAATCACATAGCGATTAAAATTACTTTTTCTTGATCTTGTCTCAAGCTTTCTAAATAGGCACGATCTTGCTCTTCTCTAATACTACGACTTGTTTCCCTTTCTAAACGATCGGCTCTAATCTGTTCCAAATATGGCGAGCATCTTTCGATTTGACGACGAATTCTTTGAATTGTATTTTCAACGGTATGGAATCCTATGTTTATAGTAAATCGCATTAATACAATATTATGATTTGTTAAATAGTAAATGATTTACCTTCAATACGATCTACAACTAACATCTTACCAGAGTCTGACTGATTAGGGCGTCTTTGGAGACAGACAATGCCAATAAAAGGGAAAGTACCAGCTTGAAGAATATTACTTACTAAATAATCCAAATAATTTATAGTCTAAACCAATGAAATAATAAAATTAAATTACCCTGGTAACCTTCAGAGTATTTTACATTTCCAGCCCAACATAAAAGATTATTTTCTCTAAAGAAATCGACAAATTGAGGAGAGGCCAAAACTTCAGTACAAAATCTTGGCATATCGTCATGTTGATCAGAGTGAAGGATCACAACTAGGATTTTGAGGTCACGCTTAGCTTGTTCTAGAGCCTAAAACAAATTCATACTATGTCAAATGTTGTACCAATATCGTCTATACTATTAAATTATTACTTGAGCATATCCAGATCCCAAAAATTCTGGATGAATTTCGCCATATTCCTCTTCAAATTGGTCTTGATAATAAACAATTGGTTGATTTGTATTTACTTGAGTATAACCAATTGATTTAAAGGATCTAAATAAGAAGACTTTGAACAAGATTTAGTCTGAAGTGAATAGTTATTCTATAAATGGAGTTACTTGGGAGATAGAGGACTGATAACAAAACTCTAGAAATTAAATAGACAGGGATGGTCAAGAAGGACCAAAAAGAATTCTATTAAATTTAAGTTAATAAACTTTCATGTAGTTTAAACTAAAATTGCTTTACTTTAGGAGACCTAATCACATTCAGATAAGTAATTTAATTAAAATATGCTTATAGAATTTTTATACCTATTGGTATTCGTATTTGAGCTATTATTGCTAGAAATATTGCGATTATTTCTCGTTAAATGTGTACTATCAGATTCATTTTGATATTCCCTATTAGGCTCATCAAAACTAGCTTGAATAGCAGCCTAAATAAAAGCATTAAGTAATTTTGTTAGTTATCTGATTTATTAGTATTACATACTTGAACATTAAAATCGTGAGAAATTAATTTAACGAGAGCAGTGTCTGCATCATCAGTTTCCATAATAGACTAAATTATATCAATTAATTTATCATTGAAATTATATTAGACGAATATTACCAAATATGTCTCTAACGCTTCTCTCTGACTAGAGTTTAATTGATCCAAATCCATTTTAACTTTATTATTGATGGTGATAATGAAATTATAGTTATTAAAAAAGAGTTATTTAACAGTCCTTAATTTTGGTCATGAATATTAAATACCATTAGTTTATTGAAATGATCATATTTTTGACTCTTTATGGGATTGATTTCATATTATATTTACAGTTGAACTTAGATTTTTTAGATCATGATAATTAGTATAAACAGAACACATAGTTAATATTTAACAATTGAAAAATGTATTACATTTTATTCAATTAAAACCTCAAAATAGTTTCAAAAATTATTATATAAAATAAAATGAATTTATCTGATATTTTTTAATTTTTGACATGTATTTTGAAAAACAAAAAAAATATAATATTAATTATTTGGGAGCAGATATTATATTTATTAAGATTATATAAACCAATAAACTATATACTGAACCAATTTGTATTGATTAAAATCATATAAAATATTAATTAGAATAAGGTATTAATATTGATTCGTCCTAAAAATATTACATATAATTATATAGTATTACACTTTTTTAAATTTACATTTAATCGAAATCAATTTTATATAATTTCCAAACAAAAGCTAATACTTGTCAATTATATATATGAATGTAAATCAATGTTAATAATGAAAGGATTGTATTTCATAATATACAAAACAATTGGGTATTTTTTAAATCAAAAAGATACAGTATAAATATCCTACAAATTTAATCAAAGTGGATATTTATTGCTATTAAAAATTAAGATTGTTTTTTGAAATTAAAAACATCATTTAATGGTTATTTTCATCAGGATGTTAGGTAAATCATTATATTGAAATAAAACAAATACTAAGAATATATTAATAAAAAATTTTAGAAAGGATGAAAAACATGAATTCAAGTGAATCGATTTATAAACTTTTAAATAAGCTGAAAATAGAATTTATAATAGATAGGCGAGTTTCAGCAAGACAGGTTTAAGATAAAATACAATTAATAATAATTCAAAGGATAAAATTCATCTAAAAGGTAAACATCTGTCTGAAAGCTTCCAGATCATGTGCGTCAGCTGCAGGGACCATTTCGGGCTTATTCATCATATGAAGAGTCATCTTAAGTGTATCCCAAACGTGTGAGGAAGAAGAAGACATGATGTCATGAGGTAAATCTGCCATCCCTGGACCATTAGGATTAGGAATTGATTTATCCTGAACTTGAAGAGCGAGCGCAGCAAGGAGATGTTCAGCTGCTTCATAATATTGTCCAAGGTTAATTGAACTAACTGCAAGGTTATAACGAGCACGAATGAAGGTGGGATTTAATTCTAAAGCCTTGAAGTATGCTTCAATCGCTTGGTTGGGTTCGTGGGAGTTGGCATATGTAGCACCAAGCTTATTCCATAGCATATAATCATTAGGTAATACATTCAAAGCAGTCTTGAAGCAATCAACAGCTTTTTCGTATTCTTCTGAGATATTTAAGAGGACACCAAGGCCAATTTGAAGATTGGGATCCACACCTTGATGAGCATGACTTTGAATACTCTTAATATATAAATCGAAAACTTGGCTATATCTGTCAGAGGTAGTAGTACCCATCTCCTTTTCAACATGACTATAGGTAGGGTGATGATGAATCCAAGCTTGTAATGAATCAAAAGCTTCCATTTTGTGACCTTCGTTTGTATAAGAAACTGCAAGAGCCATATGAGCATCTAAAAGATCAGGTTGGATTTCTAAAGCCTTGCGAAGTGAAGCAATAGCAGCAGGCTCACGTTCATTTTCCTGTTGTCTCACACCAAGTTGGTACCATGCTTGGGCATCTTGAGGATTTTGCTGAACTCTGGCTTCTAAAGCAAGTAGAGCTTCGGCCAAGTCTTGACTTTGGGAAGCTTGTTCCATTACAGGTGCAGGAGCATTGAGGAAAGGATTGGTGGTAGAGAATAAATAAGTGTCATAGAGAGGGTTATCTGCCCTATATCCTTCGCCTTGGGAAGAATATTTTTCCCAGTCTCTTGCAAGTTGAGCCCATTCAATATTTTGAGGATCATCAGTCATGCTATTAATTTCATCACCATATTTTTCGACCCAATTCCCAAAATCAAATGCTTTTTCAAACTCATCATCAGTGAGCTCGGCGATGGTACTTTTGGGAGGATTAAGTGAACCAACGAGTTCATCTCCTTCTTTGGCGTTCTCTTGGAGCTTGAGGTACTCCTGGCTCCAGTCATCGGCAGTTTTGGGTTCAACTTTCGAAGTACCATTGGCTTCAACGAGATCATTACCTTCAACTTTAACTTCACCGTCCCTAATCTTTTGCATTGTATTTAAAAATACAGAGTTTTTAAGTTTGGGATTGGAACTCATGTCAATACCATCGATTAATTGTCCTGCAGCAATAGCTAATTCGTCAGTCTGCTTAGGTTGAGCTAATGACTGTGCTTGATCAAATTGATTGTCCCAATCTTGATTTGAGAGTTGGTCATGAGAGGATTGTTGAGGAGGCTGAAAAGATGACATAACAGGTGGTGTATGCATTGTGCTACGCATCATATTCATATGATATAAGGAGGGACCGGGCTGGGACATAGCATATGGACGAGGTCCCTGAGTCCAATTTGGAGAGTGATGCATTTGAGGCGAACCTCCATGATGTTGCTTAGACTCTCCATGGTGACTAAGGAATTCACTTGAAAAATCCGTTGTTTCAAGCATAGGTGATACTGTATGAGGTTGGGAATGATTGCTTATAGACATATGCTCTAAATCTCTATTCAAACTTTCTAAATGGAGAGAATCATGAAGATGAGGTAAATGAGCTTGGCCCATATGTTCAGGACCCATCTATAGAAAATTGAGTTAAATTATTTTAAAATTTAAATTTAAGTTGAAAAATACCTCGTGGAAATCTTGTGTTATAGTGTGTGTGCGGAAATCCTATATGTAAAATTAGAAATTAAGTTATTAAATTAAGTTTGCATAGAATACTTGTTCAGCTTGTCTACTGGTACTAGGACCAACGAAATTATTTTCCCTTAGAGCGGAACTTCCATGGATTTGGGGTAGTAATTGAGATAAAGCGTTATCATTAGGATTACAATTACCTCCTCCAGTAACTAGATCTTTGAGTCCAGACATATAAAATAATTATCAAGTTGAAATAACGTAAAATTATTAATTAACTTTAATAAAAGGATATTAAAATAAAATTCTAATGTGTTTAAAATTGATTAAATGTATTTAAAATTTGTGAAATGAGTAGATGACCTCCTTTTATCTCATTCATATCTAAATTTATTTCAGATTATTAAAAATCAAATGCTAAACATTGTTCAAATCACATGCTGCATAATTATATTATGAATCCTAGTTAAAATAATGTGATTGGCTCAATACGATTCCTCATCCAATCTAAATTAATCATTATCACATGATCTTTCTTTTAAACAATTTCCATGTTAATTAAAAGGATAGGATGATGATTGCATAATATTAATATGGCTTAGAATTTATTTTAAAATAGCCTAGTGACATATTGTTCTAAACTATGATATTATAAATGAAGAAATCCACTTAAAATACAGCTGTAGAGTTTAATAATACTTGAAAAATCCAATCTTGCAATCTATTAAAAATGAACCTGGTAATAACTAATCCACATAAATATATTATAAAACCGAAGAAAAAATAGGTTAAAATAATAAATTTTATAAAAAAACTTATTGAACAATCAGATGATGTTCAAATCATATTGACATTTAATAAATTTCACTGAATAGTGGTTTTTAATAGAAAATTTAATCCTATAACCAAGCATCCACTAATCATATATGTCAAATATCATTTTTAATTGATTTCATAAATAATTAATGCCTTTTTGGAAATTTCGTACAACTTAGATTAGTTACACTCTTTTCATATCTTAATCTTTTGATTTGAATTTTCAAAATCGAACTTAATTTTTGAAATTATAGTCAATAGTTACATGTTTCGTTATTACAATTTAATGCTAAGATTTTTACCATAATAATTAACATTTTAATATACTTGCAAAAAATGAACAATATTATAACAGTCATATGATTATACACATTAAGTTGTGGATTCACATATAAAGGTTAATTGTATTTTGACTGTATGTAACAATTTTGAAGTTCAAGTTTTAAAGATTTACACATTACATCTATTTTTATCAATCCAAAATCGTCAACTATAAAGATATATATTAATAAAAAACTTTAATATGATTAAATATTTAAATAAATTCTAAAGAGTGTATATATAAATACTTTATCTATTGAACATAACGGATTTACAAAAAAGTACAATAGCATGTTGTGATTTATAAAAATCAGATAAATATTGGAATAGATTGAAACCATCAATTCTATAAAATTGAGATTAAAATATATAATTTATAAGCATTAAGGAAGAGGCTCTTCAATATCACTCAGCCTATTCAAATGTAAATAAGTGTCAGTACCATAGCCTTCCATTGAAATTAGTCTTAGGTCTCCTCCAAAATACCTGGCATAGAGTCTACTGATTGGGAGACCATAACCGAAACCAGCCATTGGAGCACGGAAATCGGTTTTGTTAAAGTTTGGATCAAGTAGAGGCGTTTCAGCGGTAGTGTACATGTAAGTCCAAACCATTGGAATAGCACTACGCGGTATACCGCCACCTTCGTCAGAAATTTTAATCGTAATATCTTCCTGACCTTCAGCAACAATGATTTTTATAGGAGGATAGCCATCATCTGGTTCTGTACCAAATCGTTCAACAACAGCACGAAGACTATTCTTCAAAAGTTCGAAGATCATATGATGAAGATGGCTTGGTACATACATAAATTCTAAATTCTCAGGACAATGTAAAGTAATTGGAGGTCCATTAAAGAGTCCATAGTAATCTTCACAAATAAAACGTGCATTTTCTATGGCCTCTTGAACTATTTCATGAAGGTTTGTCTTAGTACAGATGATACCAACATAATTGGGTCTCTGAATGGGTGAATGAAGTGCATTATGTTGACCTTTTAAATATATATTTAACAAACAGTAATATAATAAAGCAATGAGTTACTTACCTAATAACATTCTAATTCCTATCCTTGACATATAAAAACGATCCAAAAATGATTGAATTTCGGTATCAATAATATTGGAATTTTTTGCTTGTTTATATTCCACAATGCCTTGAGCTATTCATAGTTAACGTTAATAATCAATAAATAATTGAATTGATTTAAAAAATAATAGTACCCTAAATCAATTAATTAATAAAAATAGTTGATGGAAATACAAATAACTTACTAAAGTAGCTACAACAGGATCATGTCTACGTTTAATATGCTCCATTAACTTAACAAATTTTGCGTTGTTTTCGATCACATAGTCTGGGATTTTTTCATCAGGAATATTGACATAGAATCTGTATAGCAATAAATGATTAAATATTTTGCTTGAGATTATATTTAAAAATTAGTACCTATGATTTAGAGACATTGATCCATTCTTCCTGTAAGAAGGAGGTAAATCTGGATTAGGGCGACTTCCAGCCAAGCGTACAATATCCTCTTCATTTTTTGAAGAATTTTTAAACAGTTGTCTAATTTCAGCAGGTAATTCCACTTTTTCAAAATTTAACAATTCCTATATTTTATAACAATATGTTCAATAGAAAAATCAACCAGTTTTAAAATAAAATATTACCTGGAATGACTCCGCATACCAATGTT
Organism: Conidiobolus incongruus B7586; assembly: GCA_000697335.1. NCBI lineage: Eukaryota > Fungi > Entomophthoromycota > Entomophthoromycetes > Entomophthorales > Conidiobolaceae > Conidiobolus > Conidiobolus incongruus. The sequence continues at coordinate 26,734 of JNEM01009883.1, forward strand.
TTACTTTTTTAACAGATGGCATATCACTCAAACCACCTGGTAGATTATCTAATTCAACAACGCGGTGTGCCAAACGAATAGGTATCTCCTCTAAAAAATATATTATTAATAAATCTAGTTAAAATCTTGGTATAAATTGATATTACGAGCTAAAAATTGAGATGCTTTTAACAATGTCCCTTTTGAAGGATTTTCACCTAAAATAAATTGACAATTAGAAATCAATAAAAGAATGATAGATTATGATTAGAATAGAGACTTTTGAAGTACTTACCAAACTTAACCATTTGTCTCAAAGAGACACCAGTTTGAGGAAATTTAGCAAAGTGAGCAATCTTCTCAGCTAAATTTGTGGGGATTTTGGAAAAAGACATAATCTGATTTGAACCAAAATAACTATCTCTACTTAATACAATTTTTATTTAGAGATTGAAAAAAATAAAAATTATTAACGTTAAAATGTATTATATATCAAGTAGAGAGATTATTGAAAAAGTAAAGAAATAGAGATCGATCATTGGACATTCAAATAAATATTACCCAATAAAGTTTCATATATTATTTTCAAACCTATTTAAATCATCAATAATAGCAATGATTTCATTGGTGGTATCGTGTGGAATACGGGTTAATTCAAATGTGAAAATGAGGTTGATTGGATAACTTTAACATTTATCAGCTGAAAGTTTAAATTTGGTTCCTTTGACTGTCTTCAGCTTGTGACTGCTAAACTGTCACTTTCGCTTAATATTATCCACAAAATAACCTTTATCCTTTAGTATATAATATAGTAATGATATAACCATTTAATAATATAAGCCTTTGGTAATGAACTATTATAGCCATTAACAAATTTTAATTTTTTAGCTTTGAATTACAATATTGTCAATCATAGACTAATCAATTTTGATGGTAACAACAAAAAATCATATGAAAAAATTCAACTTCTAGTAGTAAATATATAAAATTAACTAGATATAATATAATACTTCCAAACTAAAGTTTAATCTTTTAAACTATTAAATTGTTATTAATATTATACAGTCAATTAGTCTAAATGATATGCATTAATTCAAATTTCAATTAAAAGTGTACTCACTTGATCCATTTCCGTCTAATTTCGGGTGAGAAAATTTAAAATAATCTTCCATTGAATCATTATCAATATTAGTTTCATAATGAAAATAGAAATATAGAATAATAATAATAATAATAATACTATTTTAAAATTAGGTATTGATCAAAAAATATAAATTTTATATGATTATTTTCTTCAATGATAGGTTAATATTTTTTATATTTGCTTTGATATTTCACTTGTAATTTATTGTGGTTAATTAAATCCAATGATTTACTAAAATTTTTCCTCAAATTGTGTGCTATATTAAAACAGAATTGAAAAATATTATATTCAAATTAAGTGATTATGATGTATTTTCAAGTTTATAAAGAATATAATATTTAATAAATTATTAATTTATTTTTTATTTAAACTATACACTTTAAATTACCTAATGAAATTTTCTAATTCGACTATTTTATCTTTAATAAATTAAATGCATAAAAATTTAAAAAAAACATCAGATAAAATTGAATGAAAATCAAAGTTTTTGTTGAATACCGAAAATTTCTATCAATCCAAATTTAATTATATATTAAATAATTTGTGCATGATTAATAAAGCTAATGTTGATCAAAGGTTACTAATAGGGTAATTTCATACACTCTATGATGATACATATAAAAAGAGATTATTTCATATGTCATAAAATTACATTGGTGTGAATTATTTTAGAAATAGTGAATTAATTATTTGTTTTTTGTTAAAGAGAGGTTAATAAAATTATCAAATTGTAATGGTATTACAGTATATTTTTCTATATCATCTGTTCAACTATTAAAGCTAATAAAAATAATTCACTAATTTCAAATATCACATGAAAAACATTTTTAGATATTAATTCATTTATAAATATTTAATCACTAAAACTATATAGCTAATAATTTCAGCATGTAAGTTTATTTCATAACCTCACATTAAAAAAATAAAATGGATTTATCAGTATATACAATTATTTATCGAAGCATTTAAAACACAAGCTCAATCTTAATGGAATAGGATAACTTTTCTATGATTTCTCAATATATTTACTCTTTTTTAATCCAGTATTTCATTATAGTTAACTTTAACTAAATTTCAATCATTTTCCATTAATTTCACATATTAATTACAATTAATTATTTTGTAGATCATTAATTTTTAAGAATAAATTATTATCAAGTTAGAAAATAGTTATATTAGTGTGTAGTTAGTGATAAAATGTAGTTCAGTGTTAAAAGGATATTGACGGCATATATACATTCAATTCTTGAAGAATAACTCATTCATCATTTCATATATTATATAAAAGATTTTAATTAAATTAATTCTGAATACCTAACTATAGAAATGATTAATAATTATCCAAATGAGTTAAAATATAACTTTTTATAATTATAATATGTTTATAATTCAGTAATAGAAGAGTTTTAAATAATTCAATTGTTTTTTGAAGATTGGTTATAAACCTACTTTATGAATTGCAGAGGTATAATATTTAGATTTTTATAGCTTATTATTAAAATTAAATTCAATAATATAATTATTAATATATATATATATTGATCATATTGCTTAATATATTTAAAGTAAATATATATCTTTTGTTTATATAAGATAATTAATATAATACTTTTAATATTGGTATTAAAAATTTAATAATTAAAAATAAATTCAATATAAATTAAAAATATCTTTTAAAACCATTATTATTATATTTCTATTGCTTTTTGATTTTTATATTTATTTGAAATAATTTATTTGCCTTTAAGAGTAATATTAATATAGATTTGAAAAAATAAGAAATTTTTTAATTTTTGATTTTTCAAATATATTATTAATTTCAGAAAAGATATATACTATTTATATTATTTAAAAAATTAATTTGGAAAAATTTATTATTGAATTTAATTATACTTAAACTAAAGAGTAATCATCAAAAATCTTTTATTTTATTATTAATAAAACTAAACCATAAGTTTTTAAATATTATTTGATTTACAAATAATTTCTAAAGATGATATTTTAGCTTAATTAAATAAATATTATTAAGTAAATTATTTTATTAAAAGAGAAATTATTTAAACTTATTTAAATAAAAAAACAAATTTCAACTGATATTTTAAATTATTAATAAAATAAAAATATATGATAATAAATAATATTTTATTTAGGTTAAAGAATTATTAAAACATTTGAATATTAGTTATATAAATATATCATATATATTATATTTTAAATTTAAATTATTTATAAAATAAAAACCAATATTTTATAATTTAACTAAAGCTTAGAAAGGCTATAATAGTTATAGCTAAATAGATTTTACTAAGTTATAATTAAAAACTAAATTTTTTATTTTAAATTTTTATAATTAATAAATTATAATTTTTATTATATAATTTTCTATAAAAATATAAAACTAAAACATTAAGTTAAT
>JNEM01009890.1:0-10680 GCA_000697335.1 Conidiobolus incongruus B7586
CTCTCAAAGAGGGCAAGTTATATTCACGAACATCAACCCCATCAATCTTAACGGAGCCAGAGAGAACATCATAGAAACGTTCAACCAAACCAATGGTAGTAGATTTACCACAACCAGAAGGTCCAACTAAAGCAATATATTGACCAGGCTTGATTTCTAAGTTAAGACCTTGGAGAACCTTAGCGTGAGGACGAGTGGGATAATTGAAGTGGACATTTTCAAAGGTAATATGACCTTCAATTTTATCGATGCGCTTACCGGGAGCGGATTCATCGGAATCGATCAAAGGCTTACGTTCGAGACTAGTGAATAACTTTTCAGCAGATTCCTTAGCTTTGCTCATATCAGGACTGAAGGCAAAGACACGAGAGGCATTAGAAGCACCAACAACGACAGCCATGAATACAGTGAACATTTGTTGCATATCATATTCACCAATACTGACCAATTTACCACCATACCAGAAAGCAAGAGCATTGACTAAGAAATTGACTGATTGAGCAGCAGCAAAGGCAATAGTAGAGATGAAGGCATTGCGGTAACCAGCGTGAAGAGGAGGAAGAAGTTGTGGAGCGTATTGATCACTAACTTGATCTTCCTTAGTGAGAGCAGCCACGGTACGAAGAGCATTGGTAGCTTCACAGGCCATTTCAGCAGACTTGGCATAAGCAGATTGATTGTGAGCGTTATTACTATGAATAACTACAACATTGATATAACCAGCAAACATAATAACAGGAATACAAGCAATAACAACCAAACCAAGCTTCCAGCCGTAAACTAAACCAACAATACAACTCAAACTAAGATTGACAGTGGTTTGGAGAATGGTACCAAGAGTAATACCACTAAGGCCTTGGATATCTTGAGCTTCCTTGGAAAGTCTAGAAGTCAAAACACCAGTGGAGTTTTCATCTTTATCAAACCAACCAATTTCTTGTTCGAGCATAGAGGCGAAAGACATGTATCTCAACTTGGCAGTCAGTTTTTCAGCAGAGGAACCGAAACCAGTAGTCTGAGCGAAATTACCAATACCCATACAGACAGCAATAACGATGAACATACAAGCCCAGTAACTGACATCGGAATCAAGCTTAGAACCAGGTTGGTTAAAAGCATCCAAAATACCAGAGAAAATAATAGCGAAGCAAGGGAAGATACAACCTTGACCACAAGCACCAATCACACCTAAAATGAGTTCTTTCCATTCAGTCTTGTTGAGAGAGAATACTCGTCTAGCAAGATACCAAACAGACAGTTTAGGAGCAGGCGAAGAAACTTGTTCATGGACAGATTTGGTTCTGGTCAACTTGGCAGCATCGGTCATAGATCTCTTAGTAGGGATCTTGACAATGGAAATTTCACCATTATCACCCTCAATGACAGCATCTCTCATTTCAAGATCTTCAGGATCAATGTGCTCTTCTTGTTCAGCAGGAGACTTTTCAGAGACTTGACCAATTTGAGCTTGTTTGACGTTTTGAATATCAACTAACTTACGATACACACCATTTTCAATTTTCATCAATTCATGGTGGTTACCCATTTCAATAATTTGACCACGATCCATAACAACAATCTTGTCAGCATTCTTAATAGTTGCCAATCTATGAGCAATGACAATGGTAGTACGTCCTTTAGCAGCACGATCCAAAGCATCTTGGACAATGTGTTCAGATTTGGAGTCCAAAGCAGAGGTAGCTTCATCGAGCAACAAGATCTTAGGGTCCTTGACAATAGCACGAGCAATAGCAACACGTTGCTTTTGACCACCTGATAACAAGAAACCTCTTTCACCCACGTCAGTATCGTATTGCTTAGGAAGAGCAGAGATGAAGTCATGAGCATTGGCCATTTTACAAGCTTCAATAATGGCTTCCTTTTGTTTTTCAATTGGAGCATTTTCCAATGGTGTACCAATTAAACCAGCAGCAACGTTAGTGAAGATAGTACCGGAGAATAAGACTGGTTCTTGTGAAACTAAACCCAATTGACGACGTAACCACTTAAGATTCAATTCTTTAGTATCAATACCATCTAAGAGCACTTGACCTTTGATCGGATCATAGAAACGTTCAAGCAATTGGATGGTGGTAGATTTACCTGAACCACTCATACCAACCAAGGCAACTGTGGTACCAGCTTCAACCTTCAAACTGTAGTCTTCAAAGATAGGGACATCCATACGAGTAGGGTAACGGAAGTTGATGTTGCGGAATTCAATGTCACCTTGAACTGTGGATGGTTTGAGACCAGCATCAGAAGAAGAGTCAATGACGGGGACTCGATCAATGGCTTCGAAGAGTTTGGCACCAGCACCTCTAGCAAGGAGAATGGCTTGGAAGTTGGGAGCAACATTAGCAAGACAGAACGTACCAATCAAAATGGCAAAGAAAACGTTGACAATAGTACCGGAGGAAGCAGAGCCGCCTTTGATTAATTGACCACCATACCAGAAAGCAAGAGCATATCCTAAATAGATAATAGCAAAGATCATGGCCAATGAAATACCCAAAGAAAGAGCCTTTTTCAAACCATATCTCTTAGCAGTTTGAATGATTTCGTTGTATCTCTTCAAGATCTTGTTCTTTTGATTGAAGGCGACCAAAGTACGAATACTGGAAATGGATTCCTCAGCTAAAGTACCAGCATTGGCATATTCATCTAACGAGGCTGTGGAGTATTTGACCATGAATTTGTTGAGTAAGAAGACAACAATGACAATGAGAGGAACAATACAACAAGTAACAAGTGTCAATCTCCAATCACGAACGAAGGCAATGACGAAACCTGAAATGAAAGTAGCAAGATCGTGAACGATCAAAGCAACCTTTTCAGAAATACCTTCTTGAACAAGATCAGTGTTAGTAGTAATGGCAGTAGCAACTTGACCAGCACCATAAGCATCTGACCAAGCCATTTCTTGCTTCAAAACACCAACCAAATATCTATGACGAATGATATAAGTTAACTTTTCACCGACAGCTTTGTAAAGAGCCATGAAGACATAAGTGGTAAGGAAGACACCGATAGCGAGATAAATAAAATAGAGTGAACAGCTGCTGATTTTGTCCAAAAGTTGATCACCTGAAATCTTTTTCCTCATAAACAAAGCAAGTGAATCAACAACATCACCCATAATAACAGCCAATAATGGCAAAGCAGCACCGGAAGCAGCGGAACAAATGGCACCTACAAATAAGGCGAACCAATCCAAAGGAGTAGCGTATGTGTATAATTTGATCCAGGGTATTGTGGGTTGGTCTTTTTTATCATCAGCTCCTTTACCTGCACCTTTTTCATCTATTTTGGTTTGGTTTGATTTTTCTTTTGCCATATTAACAGCTGACTAATATTAAAACTAGGTTAAATAAATAGGTGATATAGATAAAAATGAACAATAAATAAAACTATTCAATAAACAAATAGATCCAAAAAAGAATAAATAACTATTAACTCAAGATGCAGAAGATACTTCTTGAAACAGATTGAGATTGTGTATTTATACTACTTTTTAATGGAAAGATGGATCCAGTGGAATATGTCATATGGATGCTCATCATCATTACAGATGTAATAAATAATATGCTTAAAGTTAACCAGTTTCATCACAACTACTGACTTCGGCTCGGTGGTTTACCATAGTTTATTCCAATTCATTAATCGAGTCCTAAATTTCGATTTTGATAAATTTCATGGGTAATCTTGGGTTTAATGCATTAGAATTCTTGATTCAGATTTCATTTTCGGATTGGAACCAGAGTATTGGTTAAATTGAAGTAAGATTTTATATTTCATAAAAGTTTAAATAATCTAAAAATCTTAATTAAAATGTTAAATAAACCTTAATGTTATATCCTAATAATAATTATACCAATCTAGAGCCATTGGTATTATTATTAAGTAATTAATACTTGAATATAATGCCGATTAATTTAGATATGTAATTTAATACATTTCTTTGTAAAGAAATTTTTGATTGTTTATCATAATTTATAACATAAACTTATTTGGAATGAAAAATGAATATCGATTAAATTAGAGTATGAATAATTCGGTAATTATTAAATATTTAGAGATACTATGAATCATATTATATTATCTAGTAAAATGAAAGTCTATATATCAATATAAAATAAAATAAAATAATTACTTATTGATTTGAATAGTCTAAAATTGGCCAAATATAGTTTATCACTCAAATTTTATTCTAAGTCAATTCTAAAGAATTATAGTACTAATTTTGTTTTAAAATAATATTTAATAATATATGATTTCACAGGAGATATCAATCAATATAATATAATAATCATTTTGACTGTTTTCAATAGTTATCATTATTAAATATTTGATGCATTATTAAATTATATGCAAAATTTTTATATTTGATTTGTGACTTTACAGTTTTGAGAAAACCCTGAATTATATGATAATTTGAAATTTTATTTGATATATATATAATTTAATTTATAATTAAAATGACTAAAAGCATGAGATTAATTAACTAAATAAGTAATTATAATGATAATTTATATATTTGAAAGAAATACATTTAGGATTTTATTTTTTTAAATTTACCTATTTGAATCATATATGGAATGGTCGTATAAATAACAAGGATTTATGATATATATTATAATAACATCATTAATGATAACATTAATCTATCAATTCTCTGAATTATGATACAATTAAAATATAATTCAAAATAATTTCAATATTGTTAAATTCAGAATAGATATATTATGATTAAAATATGAATTAATCAAATTATTTTATAACTGGTTTATCTCTGACAATAGTTATTAAGGAAATATCTATAAAGGATATTTAAAATGTTTTAATGGCATAGTAAAAACATTGATATAAAATAACTTTTAGATGAACAAAATCTTTTAAAAAGTAGATGATTATCATCAAATTGTTATAATTTGAAATCATAATAAATTACAAAATTGACAAATGCAATAAAAAAATTCCTTATTTAGTTTTTACCAACAAGACATCAAATAATTCTTCTCAAGAATATTTGTTCAAAAAACAAAAACTAAAAATAACATCGAACCATAATACCTGTATGAAGAATCATTAATTGTTCCATAATTTCTCAAATTGATAAGATTTTAGTACCTTGTAGTATTCAAAGTAGAAGGATCAATTTCAACTAGATCAAGTATTATAAAACAATATTATTGATTTCTGCCATTTAAATCAATAATAATGCAATAGTTCCATTGTTTTAATACTTTGCCATATTAGCTAAACATATTTTAATTAAAAAATTAATATGTCAGACAAATTAATACAATGACAATCATTGTTATTTCAATTTTCTGCATTTTATCGAATTTGGTTAAAAAAAATTTTTAAAAATTTTTTATCAATCTTAGAAATGCCCCAAATAATTTGAATTTATGATATCACCGCCTCTGTTTTTGGGAAGTGTTAAATTATTGCCATAAATAGTTTTAGCTCAATATTAATTTTTTTCGGATCAGAAAGTTTAAATTTTCTCGGATTAAAACCCAGAATTTCGTGATTTACAAAAATAATTTCATGAGTGGAACACATATGAATTCTCTTCGGTATATTCAATTTTATTAATAATATGAATATCACAAATCCGATTTTTTATATTTCAATGTTTACACTTTTATATTAATATTGAATTATAAAAAAGTTTGTGGATTTTGTTAAATTATTTGATGAGATCCATTATGTTAGATAAATTATATATCTATTTTGATCATTCAATCATGAATGTTTTGTTAATAATTACTTTCAAAAATATATTCTTATATTATTTTTATTGATATTATTAATTAAACATATTAAAATCAATATGACTTCAACATAAGTACGTATAATTGAGAAAAATGATTAATTATAATTCACTAATAATAAGATTGAATAATATTTTAGTCTAAGTATTGATTCAAAGTATAAAAATAAAAAAATACTATTCAACTGATAATTAATTATATTTAACATCTATTAATTATCATATTTGATATTTTTATCTTTTAAATAATTTTATCCATATCAAGTGGTTTTGAAGAATGACTCGAGTTAAAAAGGAGTCCTCAATATTCTTAACTGACGTTGCAAAAGGAGAAACTGTAGAATTAAGGGTAATATCATTTAGTCGTTAACGGTCACATCTTTGGGCATTGAATACTAGTATTATTCAAAAATTTTTAACATTTTTCGATATGTAAATAAAAAATATCAATAATGTGCATAGGAGATATTACAATTCAATATTTATATAATATATTAATTGGAATTGTCGCAGATAACGGATTTATTTCAATTGATCGGTAATCGCTACAGTATGAGGTAATATAAACTCCTTACTCTAAAAGGATTCATGTAATTGAAATAATAATATCTTAGAGTTTGTTTCCTTTTATCACCAATATATTCATTAAATGCAGGGTTCTCAAATTATATTAGTTTTATTTGAATCAGAATGGTCCAAAAAATCTGAGGAATATTCATAAAACTTTCACCATAAATTCCACCTGATAGTTTCATTAAAGATGAATATTGACGAATCAGAAGGTGTCAAGTATATGGTCATCAACAAACAATCAAAGCTATAACTAATTGTCACAATCTAGAAGAATAATTCATCTATAGATCCGGATCCCTATATTTCCAATCCAGTCTAGAAAAAAAAATCAATTTAAATTTATTCGGTTATTCAAACTAAATTTTAACCGAAAATTTAAGGATTAAAGCTTGAAGTTTATCCTATGAGATAATTTTATGGATTTAGTGAATAAATTTATGTTGAAGTACCCCTATTATGACAATTATTGAATAAATCGGGTAAAACTAGGTTTCAAAATTCTTATTCTCTGATTGGATCATTAATTGTAATAATTGGGCAATTAATTTCAATAGGGAATTTTTCCCATATTTAGGAATGGTGTGTGGTAATAATAAATTTTAGAATTGGTTTAAGTGGTTTTAACATTTCTTAATAAGGAAAATGCAATGAATTTAAACTTACTGATTCCGAAAGTTTCAATTTTATTATAAATCTCAATGCTTAAATAACAAACCCAAGATTACCCATCTAAATTCTATGAATACATCATCATTTTAAGGCATGAGTTAAGGAAATGGATCAATTCCAAACTAAAATTTATTAAATTATTGATTAATTATTGGAGCTTGGAAATTAATTGAAAAACAATATAAATACACCTGTCTTGTCTTAATTTAATTCATATCTGCTGTGATTTTGTATTAATAGTGATCTTTATTTATTTGTATTTAATATAATTTGAAAACTTAGATTAGCACCTGAATTAATAATTATTTCATTTTGTAAATATGGCAAAAGAAAAATCAAACCAAACCAAAATAGATGAAAAAGGTGCAGGTAAAGGTGCTGTCGACAAAAAAGACCAACCCACAATACCCTGGATCAAATTATACACTTACGCTACTCCTTTGGATTGGTTCGCCTTATTTGTAGGTGCCATTTGTTCCGCTGCTTCCGGTGCTGCTTTGCCATTATTATCCGTTATTATGGGTGATGTTGTTGATTCTCTCGCTTTGTACTCTATTGGTAAAATTTCCGGTGATCAGCTCATGGATAAAATCAGCAGCTGTTCACTCTATTTTGTTTATCTCGCTATCGGTGTCTTCCTTACCACTTATGTCTTCATGGCTCTTTACAAAGCTGTCGGTGAAAAGTTAACTTATATCATTCGTCATAGATATTTGGTTGGTGTTTTGAAGCAAGAAATGGCTTGGTCAGATGCTTATGGTGCTGGTCAAGTTGCTACTGCCATTACTACTAACACTGATCTTGTTCAAGAAGGTATTTCTGAAAAGGTTGCTTTGATCGTTCACGATCTTGCTACTTTCATTTCAGGTTTCGTCATTGCCTTCGTTCGTGATTGGAGATTGACACTTGTTACTTGTTGTATTGTTCCTCTCATTGTCATTGTTGTCTTCTTACTCAACAAATTCATGGTCAAATACTCCACAGCCTCGCTAGATGAATATGCCAATGCTGGTACTTTAGCTGAGGAATCCATTTCCAGTATTCGTACTTTGGTCGCCTTCAATCAAAAGAACAAGATCTTGAAGAGATACAACGAAATCATTCAAACTGCTAAGAGATATGGTTTGAAAAAGGCTCTTTCCTTGGGTATTTCATTGGCCATGATCTTTGCTATTATCTATTTAGGATATGCTCTTGCTTTCTGGTATGGTGGTCAATTAATTCAAAAAGGTTCTGCTTCCTCCGGTACTATCGTTAACGTCTTCATGGCTATTTTGATTGGTACGTTCTGTCTTGCTAATGTTGCTCCCAACTTCCAAGCCATTCTCCTTGCTAGAGGTGCTGGTGCCAAACTCTTCGAAGCCATTGATCGAGTCCCCGTCATTGACTCTTCTTCTGATGCTGGTCTCAAACCATCCACAGTTCAAGGTGACATTGAATTCCGCAACATCAACTTCCGTTACCCTACTCGTATGGATGTCCCTATCTTTGAAGACTACAGTTTGAAGGTTGAAGCTGGTACCACAGTTGCCTTGGTTGGTATGAGTGGTTCAGGTAAATCTACCACCATCCAATTGCTTGAACGTTTCTATGATCCGATCAAAGGTCAAGTGCTCTTAGATGGTATTGATACTAAAGAATTGAATCTTAAGTGGTTACGTCGTCAATTGGGTTTAGTTTCACAAGAACCAGTCTTATTCTCCGGTACTATCTTCACTAACGTTGCTGCTGGTTTAATTGGTACACCATTGGAAAATGCTCCAATTGAAAAACAAAAGGAAGCCATTATTGAAGCTTGTAAAATGGCCAATGCTCATGACTTCATCTCTGCTCTTCCTAAGCAATACGATACTGACGTGGGTGAAAGAGGTTTCTTGTTATCAGGTGGTCAAAAGCAACGTGTTGCTATTGCTCGTGCTATTGTCAAGGACCCTAAGATCTTGTTGCTCGATGAAGCTACCTCTGCTTTGGACTCCAAATCTGAACACATTGTCCAAGATGCTTTGGATCGTGCTGCTAAAGGACGTACTACCATTGTCATTGCTCATAGATTGGCAACTATTAAGAATGCTGACAAGATTGTTGTTATGGATCGTGGTCAAATTATTGAAATGGGTAACCACCATGAATTGATGAAAATTGAAAATGGTGTGTATCGTAAGTTAGTTGATATTCAAAACGTCAAACAAGCTCAAATTGGTCAAGTCTCTGAAAAGTCTCCTGCTGAACAAGAAGAGCACATTGATCCTGAAGATCTTGAAATGAGAGATGCTGTCATTGAGGGTGATAATGGTGAAATTTCCATTGTCAAGATCCCTACTAAAAGATCTATGACCGATGCTGCCAAGTTGACCAGAACCAAATCTGTCCATGAACAAGTTTCTTCGCCTGCTCCTAAACTGTCTGTTTGGTATCTTGCCCGCCGCGTCTTTTCTGTTAATAAGACAGAGTGGAAAGAAATGATTTTAGGTGTGATTGGTGCTTGTGGTCAAGGTTGTATCTTCCCTTGCTTCGCTATTATTTTCTCTGGTATTTTAGAAGCTTTCAACCAAAAACCTGATAAAATCAATTCCGATGTCAGTTACTGGGCTTGTATGTTCATCGTTATTGCTGTCTGTATGGGTATTGGTAATTTCGCACAAACTACTGGTTTTGGTGTTTCTGCTGAAAAACTGACTGCCAAGTTGAGATACATGTCTTTCGCCTCTATGCTCGAACAAGAAATTGGTTGGTTTGATAAAGATGAAAACTCCACTGGTGTTTTGACTTCTAGACTTTCCAAGGAAGCTCAAGATATCCAAGGCCTTAGTGGTATTACTCTTGGTACCATTCTTCAAACCACTGTCAATCTTGGTTTGAGTTGTATTGTTGGTTTGGCCTACGGTTGGAAGCTTGGTTTGGTTGTTATTGCTTGTCTTCCTATCCTTCTTATTGCTGGTTACGTCAATGTTAAGATTATCCATAGTAACAACGCCCAAAACCAATCTGCCTATGCCAAATCTGCTGAAATGGCCTGTGAAGCTACCAATGCTCTTCGTACCGTGGCTGCTCTCACTAAGGAAGATCAAGTTAGTGATCAATACGCTCAACAACTTCTTCCTCCTCTTCACGCTGGTTACCGCAATGCCTTCATCTCTACTATTGCCTTTGCTGCTGCTCAATCAGTCAATTTCTTAGTCAATGCTCTTGCTTTCTGGTATGGTGGTAAATTGGTCAGTACTAATGAATACACCATGCAACAAATGTTCACTGTATTCATGGCTGTCGTTGTTGGTGCTTCTAATGCCTCTCGTGTCTTTGCCTTCAGTCCTGATATGAGCAAAGCTAAGGAATCTGCTGAAAAGTTATTCACTAGTCTCGAACGTAAGCCTTTGATCGATTCCGATGAATCCGCTCCCGGTAAGCGCATCGATAAAATTGAAGATATATTACCTTTGAAAATGTCCACTTCAATTATCCCACTCGTCCTCACGCTAAGGTTCTCCAAGGTCTTAACTTAGAAATCAAGCCTGGTCAATATATTGCTTTAGTTGGACCTTCTGGTTGTGGTAAATCTACTACCATTGGTTTGGTTGAACGTTTCTATGATGTTCTCTCTGGCTCCGTTAAGATTGATGGGGTTGATGTTCGTGAATATAACTTGCCCTCTTTGAGAG
>JNEM01009891.1:0-12251 GCA_000697335.1 Conidiobolus incongruus B7586
CCCATTGCAGTGTCTCACGTTACTTCTGATCAATTTGCTAAGATGAATCCTCACCCTGAAAAGACTGGCAATATAGTTTGGGATCAGATTACTGATATGGTTGAATTACGCAATAATTTACACAACTCTTTCATGACTCTAGAAGAAGTACTCAAGGTACTACCATCGGGTGTTGGAATTAATGTTGACCTACGTTATCCCACTGATGACGACGCTGCTCAACTCAATCTCGGATGGGTCCACGACATTAACGAATTTGTCGATAGTATCCTCAAAACCATATATCGTGCCAACAAGGGACGTAGTATTATTTTTTCTTGTTTCAACCCTCTCATTTGTAACAGTCTTAACTGGAAACAACCAAATTATGCCGTCTTCCTTAGCACATTTGCTGGTTGGAAACGATTAGCATCAGGCCAAGAAAATTGGGTGGAAGATATTAGACAAACATGCATCAAAGAAACTGTTAAATTCTGTAAGCGTAATAACTTACTGGGAGTCATGTGTCTTGCGACTCCTTTGGTTGAAGTGCCTGAAATCGTTCGTTACATCAAGCAAAGTGGTCTCATTCTAGCCAGCTTTGGCGACTATAATCTCAAGAGCTCCAATCTAACAGATCAATACAATAATGGTGTAGATGCTATCATGGTGAATGGTATAATATCGTACGGTGGTGGTAGAAATAATATTTTTTAGTTTTATTACAATTTCGGATTCATATAAATAATATATATATATATATATATAAGCATCTATGATTATATTGAAGAAATGTCATGTGTTAAATCTCAAATAGGGAATTATATACTCGCTTCCTTCAAATTTACAAATTAATATATTTTTTTCAACGAATGTAATTTTTCATCAAATTGTTATTTTAATATAAATTCCTCAGAATTTGTATAAAATTGATAAAATGCAATATTGATTTTATCCGCAGCTGATTGAGTTTAATATGGGAATTTTTAAGAAGAGAAAAATTAAATCTTTTATTTCATTAATACAATATGGTAAAGATGTTTTCTTATTTATTATTTGAATTTTAAATTTTTTAGAAAATTTTCAAAAATCTTGAAATTATTATTGAATAGAGGATGCTCAAGAAATGTATATTAAGAATATAGTTTAAAAACTTGTATTTGAGGTTTTTAAAGATTTTAATTACATTTGAGAATGAAAATTGAATCATATGATAAAATATGAGATTTAAAAAATAATATTTAATTAAACTGAAAATTCAAACTCAAGATATTTAATAAAATCAAATGTTATAGATTCAATTTCATATTTGACTGTATGAAATTTTTTGAATTTTAGTATTAATATCACAATGAAACGCCTTTAAATATTTTTGAATCTTACAAATTCCTAGTAAATTATATATGACCCTTTTAATTCCTGCTCAAATACTCTCATATAACTAACAAATAATTCATTAAAAAATTATTGAAAAAATTAGGTAGTGTTCGTCAACATTTAGAATTCATCAATCAGAAAATTTGTATAATTAATTACAGTAATTGATGATAAATTCAATTTTGATAATATATATATATATATATATATATATCATTCGAAAAGAATATGAATAATATATTTTAAATTAATAATATGTTTATACTAAATAGTTTTTCTATTTATATGAATAAAATTGAAAAAATACTTAAATTTGTCAATACCAGGATTTAAATTTAAGCTTGACATATTGATCTAATGATTTCATATAAATTAAATTCAGTTACTATTATTACATTCAGTTTTGTATACAATCCCAAATTTGAAAATATAATTGCTTTCATGATGATCAATTTGAGAACTATTTAATCAATTTTCTTTGAGCACTTAATTACAATGTCAACTCAATAAATTTATAAATATGACAGAGTTTAAAATTATCCAATATGATAAATCACCCAAATCAAATAAAATTGTCGGTATTAAAAGATATACTTCTCCAGATGACCGTGGTGGAGTTACTTTAAAAGCTATGGAGGGTAGGGTAGCTGAAATGGAGCAACTTTTAGCAGTTCTTGGTCAACATATAAATTCAAATGAATGGGATCCTCATAATGGGATTACAAAATCTACTTTTCAGAATTTAATTCAAGAATGCAGAAAACAAAATATTTTCAAATCTAGAAATCTCATAAAAAGTCGATGTCAAAGCCCCGACACTATCATAACAAAAAATGCATTTGCGAAGGCTTTAAATTTCTGGTATCAAAACCATAATTTGTATCCCACTCTATCTAGCTCAATAACGAGTAATAAAATGATGGAAACTGTATATTTTTCTTATTTCAAAGAGTTTGATCCTTACCAGATATATTTTACTCCAGAAGCCTTCTTTCAATCGATTATAAATAATAAAGGAGGAAGTCTTTTAGGACCTGCTACAACCGCTCTTTCACTTCGAGTCGCTCGCTTACAAAATAGTAGCTTTGATTTTAGATTGGATTACCTTTACCAACAGTGCTTGACACTTATTCAAGCTAATCTTCCAGAGTCTTATTCTAACCCCAGTTTGGAAAATACCATTGCTATGATGTTTTTAAGCCTTCATAGACTTTCATTTGCTGATTCATATGGTTTCTTGAATTATTTTTCTATTGCTTGTAGGATGGCGTTATTGCTCGAATTTCACACTGCAAGAGATCTTTTTAAGATTCATCCCAAAGGAACCGAAAAATGGTATGAGTTGAATAAAAAAGATGTTATATGGCAGGTTTTGGCTTCTGTTGACTCCTTTTTATCTATTATTTGTGGTTTACCTTCCCAATTTCCCAAATCCACCAGATGGTTAAAAAATGGCCAAATTGAAGAGACACTCCGTTATATTAATGCAACGCCTTTTTTTGCCATTCCAACAAATCCCCCTAAATTCATCAGTAGCTTAGATTATATAACTCCCGCCATTGAAGAAGTGAACCTCATATCGATACATATTATCAACCATGTTAAATCCATTCAAGAGAAATACTCTCATCTAGATAATCTCAAGAATATTCCCCTTCAGGAAGTCTTTCTACCAAATAATGTATTCAATGAATGTCTCAAACTTTATAAAGTCGTTCAAACATCGTTGATTAATCAATATACAAAAGAGACTATGAAAAATTACATTGAAGAAACAGATGAGCATAATGGTTTCTTAAGGTTAATCGACAATATAGTTCAAGCCCTTGTCCTTGTAATGAAGTTCCATTACCCACACCTTCTTATATATCCTCAGCCAGTAATTATGCCATCATCATTTACACCTCGCCTTACCAAAGTCACGGAACAAATCATAGGCATATTTAATGACTATATCCAATTGAAACCCAAAAATACAGAAGTCAGGTGCCCTATTCAAGTGGATCATCTATGGTCATGTTTATTTAGTTGTTTAAATTTATCTCTGCACAATCCCTCTAAACGCATTAATGGTCTCATTGAAAGATGCATCTTTTTATTGTCAGAGAAACCAGACAATCATATTACAATGCATAAAACTTCAGATCTGCCTAACTACCTGAAACGGTATGGTCACAGTATTGATCAATATTCTTCATCAACTTCATCTCCACCATCTTTATAACCTTCTTTCGATCGAAATATTAGTAGAATGTTATAGTATATAATTCCAAGCGAATTCAAAAACGAATAATAACAATTATTTTTTCCATTTATGTTAACTATTTCCGTAATCTAGCTATATTTTAATACATTTTTATTGAATTTTTTCAATTTTACTCTTGGCTTGATTTTCTACTTTGTGTACATAATTGAATTATATTTAATTTTTAATAGCTTTATTGAAAGTATATATATATATATATATATTGAAGCAATTTGAAAAAAATCACTTCAATAATCATAATCTAAAACTAAATAGATAATTAATACATAGTAATATTGGTGATAATTTTTTAAAATTAATAAACTTTTATCAAAATATCTTAAGGGAATATAGTGAGTGATTTTAATTGTTGAAAACAATTGAAATAACTTTGTTAGTAAATTTAGATTGATATAATCAAATGAATTAATATATCCTGAAAATATAGCGAATAAAATTAACAATTAAAATATTATTTGATGATTCGATGGTTTGCTTAATAAGGTGTAATTACAATATTATTAAATATTTTATTGGAATATACAATTCCATTTCTAGATAACTATTGTTCATAAAATATGTTTCGTTTACATTGACAAAAATATATTTAGTAAATTATTTTTATATTGTAATTTTACAAATATTGTTTGAAACTGTAACTAAAAAGGGATATTTGTTGAAATACTCAAATTGATAATTATCACCGAAAATAAAAAGATACTTGATTAGAGTATTCTTTGAACAGAGTCAGCAATTTAATACAAAGATTAATTAATTTTATTGTATTTTTGTTAGATAATTTATTTTTAACTCAAATAAACTTAATAGCAAAATTAAAGCAAATTCATCTTGTTAATATAACTGATCAGTAGGTTGAGTGTGAAATGAGTAAATAGTTTTTGATCAAAATGTATATTCAGGATCCTGTGAAAACCTTTGACATTTTTAGTAGAGCAAGGAAAGTCAAAAATTTAATTATAGTAAATTTATCAAATAAGATAAGTTTTATTAGTATATTTGTAGTAATTAAGGATGGAGTTGGTATTTTAAATGAAATATATTAGATGGATTAATGTATTTTAGCAATCAAAAAACTATAGCATATTGATTTTAAGGTATTAAGTTATCCGTATAATGTTGTTTATATTCAAAACCAAAAGATTATAGCATATACTTGATTTTGTTTCTTAGATATTCATTTGATCATTATTGCTAGAGGGACGCAAAGATCTAAAATCATGTAAATAATAATATATATTATAATATGTTAAAAGACTTACTTGGCCCAGCTTTCGACAATTTTATCTTGAACATTTTTAACTGGTTTCCTTTGTGATTCAACTGGTTTGGGTTGAAAGCTGATTTGTGAGGTTAATAATCCTCGACTGGGGGTTGGTTTGGGAGGAGTTTGAGTTACACTGACAGGAACGTGAGCTCTCTGGGGCGATTTGAAAGCTTCGGGATTGGATCCAGGCGTTCCAATAGTAAAGTGACTTGCAAATTGATCTTTACTTGCTGGTGATTTAGGCGTGCTTGACTCTTTAACCCAGTTTGAAATGGGACGACCAGGAGAAGTGGTGCTAGATGGGTTGGATTTATTAGATTGGGAACTATTTGGTCTAGGAGACAAAATTTGTGTACGAGTAGGGGGAGATTTGACACTGTCTTTAGGAGATAAGACCTTTGTACGGTTTGGTGGAGATTTTACATTGGGTTTGGGTGGGTTGGTAGTTGAACTGCTTCCAGTTGGACGAGCATTATCGCGTGTTCTGGAATTATTATTAGATTTGATTATAGAAGGTTTAGCTTTAACTTGGGGCGATGATAAAACAGATTTGATGGATGTAGCTTGAGTAGGTGGTGAACGGATGTTGATTATTTTTTTAGGAGTATCAGTTTTAGTTTGTGATGCAGTTGAAACTTTGGAAGGGATAGTGGTTTCCTTTTGGACTTGTTCTTCTAATAAAGTTGAGTTATTGATATTTGATTCGGATTGTTGATCCAAATGATTTCCATCGACATTGTTTACTTGTGATGCTATTAATTTTTCAATTGGCTTTTGGTTGTCATTGGCTTGAGATACTTCAGTTTTATCAGCTTGTTCTTGGCTGTCGTTAACCTGGGATGCTTCAGTTTGCTCAGCTTGTTCTTGGTTGTCGTTAACCTGGGATACTTCAGTTTGCTCAGCTTGTTCTTGATTGTCATTAACTTGAGATACTTCAGTTTGCTCAGCTTGTTCTTGGCTGTCGTTAACCTGGGATACTTCAGTTTGCTCATCTTGTTCTTGGTTGTCATTAACTTGAGATGCTTCAGTTTTATCTGTTTGATCTTGTAGGTCATTATGTTGGTTTATCTCAGTTTCCTTAATTGGCTCTTGGACACTGTCAACTTGATGAGCTTCGGTAATTTCAACTTGTGGATTCATATTATTTTGTTGGATATGTTCAGATTTGCTAGTGCTTTCTACAATATCATTACTTGCAATCAATTCATGATCATTAGGAAAATCCATTTCTTGTTGTGAGGATGTTGAGACTTCTGGTTCAGGTTCAAATTGAGATTCTTTTGATTCAATTTCTTGATCAATAATATTATCTTGTTGAATTTCATCAACAGGTTCCGGCATTTGAATGGGGTTTGAGAGTGTTTGTTGATCTAAATATGATATAAATAAAGCTATAAGTTAAATATTAAATTAATAATACCTAGCTGATTAGCTTCGATACTTTCAGTGTTTTGCTCAACTTCGCCTTGAGTGTCAATAGCATCGTTACTATCAATAAGAGATTCTTCATGAATGGGAGCTCCAAGAACATCGCCAAGAATAACAGCTTGTTCACCGTTAATAATATCTTGTTGATTTTCTAATTTATCATTATCAGAGCTTTTTTCGAATTGAGATTCATCAACAAAATCAATTAAATTTGGACTACTTTCAGTAGCAGTAACGTCGTTTTGTTGATGGTCTGTGGATGTATCTTCTTTTAATAATGGTTCATCGACTTGATTGGTTGAATGATCAATTTCATATCCAGGTTCAATATTATTATTTTGTTCATTATTCAAAGAATTTGACTGATAATTATCTGCTGATGAATTTATATATTCTATTAGTTTTAAATTAAAAACTTTTATAAAATACAAATTAAATAATACCTGAAGATTCTTCATGCTGATTAATATCAATGACTGAAGTATTAACATCTTCGCGTTGGATAGTAGATTCAGTTAACTCACTATGATTTGAAACATCATTGTTATCTTCAGAAAGTACAGCATTATTTTGGAGTAAACTGTCCTGATCATCAGTTTTGACTTCATGAAATTGGAATGATTGTGGATTAGGAGAGAGATCTGTTGGAGTTAATGGATTATCGATTGTATTGATTGATTTATCAGGAGTTTCTGATCGATTTGGTGCATCTAATTTCTGTTATATATGATATTGAAATAGATAATTAAAACAAAATATACCTTGATGTTCTGAGAGAGATGGTGTAGATTCCAAATCATTAGTTTGTAATTCAGAAGATAAAGCAACACCTTCAGAAACGTTTTCTTTAGGAGGATTTAATTTTTCTAATTGTCTTAAGAGGTTTTCATGGTCCCATTCCAATTTGACAAGTGCAAGCTGATTATCTGAGAATTGAGCAGTAATTTTCTATGTAATAAAAATATTAAATAGAATATAGAGGGAATATATATTTTACATACCAAGTCCAATTCAAAAAGATGGCCCCTAACATCAACTCCTGTATAATCTTGACCAATTAACCATTCACACTCGCTTTTTCCAGGTTTTACTCTGACTTTGCTAGTTTCGATAATTGAATTATTCGCAATGTCCATTTTACTAGAAGTAAATTCCATATGAAAGTCATCGTTTTCTTGAAAAATCAAATCAAGGAATTTGACAACATCATAACTTCCTTGTAAGAAAAAGTCGGTGTTGGGACAGATTAAGCTTAAAACAGGTGAATAAAAAGAAGGAGGTAACGCGGAAGAGTCCATTTTTAGTGTGATCCATTGAGGGATCAATTCATCATTTAGTCCATCAGCTGCCATAGTCGATTAAAATTCAATTGAATATTAAAACTACTATTATATTTTAATGAATTAAAGTGGCAAATGTGCAGTGGTATGAACAGTAAAAAAGAATTTTGTTGCATTTTATATATCAATAGGTGAAGCATTTTAGCTCCTTTTTCAATTTGACTTAGTTGAGATGAAATCGACCAATCATATCGGCCTCTACCTCCAAGTTGGATCATTCTCCACCAATTTTATTTGATGTTAAATTGAATTTGTATGACCTTACTTTAACTTACCTCAGGTAATCCAATAAGAATTGGGATTAACAAATTAAAATGGGGTTGCATTATTCAATCAGCAAAATCCTGACGAATAATCTTCATTCAATTTAATCCTGAAATTAAAGTTGTCCAATAAAATCATAGAGTTTATATATATATATATATTTGTCTTTAATATTAAATATAAGTAACAATAAAATTAGTTTAATATATATAAAATTATTTAAAAAAATGATTGGAAATAAAATAGTAATATGATATTATATATATATATGCTTTTTTCAACAAAGTATCAATAAACCCTAGAATTAGTCATTTTAATAAAATTCATGAATTTTTAATCTAAACAAATAATAAACATAAAATATCAAGAAATAAATATTTAGTAATATAAAGTATGATATGTATCAATAGAACTATAAAATGAATCTTTAATTATATTTATGATTTATTATTTTAATTATATTAAAATTATTTTTAATCAAACCCGGTATTTGATTTCAATTTTAAAAAAATCTATATATTAAGATAAATTGGTAAAATTTTATTTCAGTATGAATATAGAATATATAACATATATAACATATATATCAATTTTACAAAAAACTGAGTAAAAGTAATTCGAAATAATATATGATGTTATTATGAATACTTTCATTTATCTTTTGATGGTATTTTGATTTATATTTAATTTTATCAAAAATATTGAATTCAATTTTAATTGATATTTTTTTTATCACAGTATCCAAGTTTTACTAGAAAAACAGGTGGTTAATTTTGTAATATGAAGTAGAATTAAATTCGAATATATAGTGCAATTAGAGAACCGAATTTTTTGTAATTACATTGTTAAAATATGTGTATGCACAAAAAAAAGTTAAGAATTCTGATATAGTTCTAATCAATTTGACTGAAATTTTGATCAGAAAAATTGAAATAATCACATGATAAAGAAAATAATATAAAATATATATTAATAGAACTTTGTTAAAATATTAACAATATTTATAGTATAATTGTTAAAATTATAATATTGAAGGAAAACTAGTAAATTTAAAATAGCTAATTTATTTGAAAAATGCCAAAATAAGGAGAGAAAAATACAATTATAATCTGATTTTTCAGTATTTTAGAATAATAAATAGACAGTCTTATTATAAATTAAATAATTCAAGAAGGATATACTCAAAATAAGAGTTATTTATCTTTTGATCCACTCCACACATAGGGAGTCTGATATTGATAAACACATCATTAGCATCAAGGCCATTGACGGTCAATGACCTCTTTAAACGACTTGAGTCAAAAGTCTGACTAAACTTGAGTACATAAACAAATTTTTCCATTAGATCATACTCATTTGGTTCACACAAGCCTACAGTCTCAGGTCGGCACACTTTAAATTCATTCAGCTCTCGAGTAAGGTACTTTTCTGCAAACTCTCGTCTGGCTCTAATTTTCGGTGAAACTACCTGACTATTAAAATATTAGTCCTCGGTTAGTAAAGGATATCTACATTAGGAACAAGTATAATTATTACCTAACTATCATTCAATACAATTTTCTTGGAATATATGCAAGTAAGGTAATTCTATGGTACAAGATTTGGACTCTGATATGTTTCTCAAAGCTAGTCCACCCAAGTATGTAATGTATTCTATGTCAAAGCAAGGATATCCTTTTGATAAAAATACAACTGGAAAGCATTTAAGTACTTTCTTACTTACTGGGTGTTCAACAGATTCCTGAGACTATTGATTCAACTAACGGTGTTAATTTTGATCTACAAAACCACTTTGAAAATGCTGCTGATATTGAGGCTGAGTGAAGCTAAAAGCATTTAAGTTGCTCATATAATTATCAAAGTCAGATTGTTTAACATCTAAAAATTGAGCAAAAGGATTTGATTCATATTTGCAAGTATTTGCTAAACTATGAGAATGATTGCGGCCATTATTATTAGGAGTTCTGGTATTCGCAATGTTTCTAGTACTAGTTCAATTATCAATTATTTGTTGGTTCCTTTATGAAAAAATAATTCGAAAAATGTTTTTCATATTTTAATAACTTAATCAATATAAAATTAATTTCCAAATATGTATTTAAATATAAACTTTCAAAATTTATTCGAATATAGACTTATAATATGTAATTGAAAATGATATTATGCATATTTTCTGGATGTTCCAGAAGACTATGTCATACTCTAGGTTTTATAAATTTCATCATATTTTTGGTTAAAATATTTCTTGCAAAAATTATTCTAAATAAGTGTTTGCTTTTTAATATATTGGTAGTTTTATTAGATTATATTTTGCCTAATTTAAAATAAATTAATTTAACAATATTAATAGTAGTCTTTAAATTACCTGAAAATATGAGTAAAGAAATTAACAACTACTTAACACCTTATTGGTAATATATGCTTATATAGATAATTTATCATTTCTATAATTTTAAATTAATTTTTTTTGAATTAAATGGTTCTCTAGCTTAATTTGATGAAATATCATTGAATTGAGATTAGTATCCATAATCTCATAAAATATTTATTTTATAAGGAAAAAAGATTTGATTCATTACGGATTTGATATATTATAAATCTAATTTAAGATAATATTGGGTAGTTATATTATTTTAATTGCTGTTTATATTTCATAAACCAAATTCAATGCATATATTTCAAGTTAAATATTTTGAATTGATATTTTATTTCAAAATAATTAAAATATTCATCTATTATTCATAATTGGAAAATACCCAAAATAAAGCTTATCATCTTTTGAAAATGTTCTTTGTTCCTAAATTAAAGTTGTAAAATATAATTAATCAATGAGACAATATAACCTAATAAATTAAAATTAAAATATTTTGTAATAATTTTACAATTGTTATTATTAAAGATTGCTAATTCATTTAACTAGTAATATCAACGAATGAAAATATATAGTTTAGTCATATTAAATATACAGAATTGGAAAATACAAGATTTGATTATAAAATATTCAAAAATAGAAATATACCATAAAACAATACTATGAATAAAAATTATAATAAATACCAATTTCTGTTTTTGACCATTACATTTATAATTTAGTTAAATTATATTATTTATATTAAAGAAATCGATATTCTTCTCTCCATATTATAATATTCATTTTTTCATAAATTTAATGTGTAAAATTTATTTTTGAATTTTTTACAATATATCACTCAATCCTTTGATTAAATTATCTAACAGTTTATTAAATTTAACCAAAAATAGTAATTCAGTCCAATATATATATGCATATATTTTAATAATATTACAAAAAATATATATAATATTTTATTTCCATTTTATTTAGAATTCAGTAATCATTCCTTCAGTCTTTTATATATTATAAAGCAAATAATTATTATTAATAAATTGATATTTAAAATAAGGTTTTATTTCCATATTAATTTCAAATAACTATAAAATAAAGTGTTTAATAATTTATTTAAAATAAAAAATTAAGTATTATAAATTATTTCATTTAACTGATTTTTTAAAATTAATATATATATCAAATATATATCATTTATATAATAAAGAGGCTTTTATTTTTATATTATATTAATATTAAACCAGGATAAAACTAATAATTAATTTTTATTATTATTAGTATAGAAATTAAAAAATGGCAAATTTTTTAATTTCTGATTATTCAAATATATTATAAATTTTGTAAAATTATTTATATATAAAATATATAGGAAAATAAATATTTGGAAGCTATAAATAAATATTTAATTTTAATTATTTTTTTTATTATAATATTTTGATTTTAAAATTTATAGTTAAATTTAATTATACTTAAATTAAATAATAATTATCAAAAAGCTTTTATATTTTTAAAACTTAACTATAAACCCTTTAAAATCATTTAAGACTTGCAAAGAGCTTATAAAAATAATGTTTTATCTAAAACTACTATATATTACTAGATTTGTGATTTTAAAGCTAAAAGGGATATTATTTAAAATTTACTAAAATATAAAAGATAAATTTTTATTATTCTTTTATTTACTAATAAAATAAAATATATATTAACAAATAGCTTTTTATTTTAAATTGAGAATTATTAAAATATTTTAATTTTAATTATATAAGAAAGTTTTATATACTTAAGTTTAAACTTAAATTAATTTATAAAAATATAAAATATATATCTTATAATTTAATATAAATTTAAAAAAATTAAAATAGCTATAATCAACTATAACTTATTAATATATAATTAAAAACAAAGGTTTTTATAATAAATAATTATAATTAATGAACTTTAAATTCTTTTATATAATCTGTTATCTAT
>JNEM01009893.1:0-17060 GCA_000697335.1 Conidiobolus incongruus B7586
CATATTATATTTTTATTTAATATCTCAAAGAAAATTAATTAATAGTAAATTATATATTAATTTTTTAAATAAAATAATTTTTAAATAATGTTTTCAGTATAAATTAAAAATCTATTATTTTTCATAATAATTATAAAATATATAAAATTAAAGATATAAAAGATTATTTATATAAAAATAACTAGAGAGAGTTATTATATCTAATATATTTACTTGATTATAACCTATATAATTATATTTATTTTAGATAATTAAAAAATTAGCTTACGAAAAAAATTCCTATAAATTAATTAAATTAGTTCATAAAATATTATATTTTAGTTTTTAAAAAAACCATTTTTTTAAATATTAAAAGCTTGCCAAAAGTATAGAAAAGAGTTATTAATAATAAAAAAGGCTATTAATTTTATATTATTTATTAATTTTTATATTTTAATTATTAATTTATTTGTTTAATTTCAAAATTGTGCCATTACTTAATTTCTGCATTAATATTATAGTTTAGTTATAAAATTAATATTATTAAAACCTAATATTATAATATTATTGGTTAATAATCTCACAAAGGAAAAAAAATTATAATTAATATTAGAAATAATTAAAATAACTATATAATGATAATTCTTAAAAAGCTAATATCAAATATATTCTGTTTATATTAGCTAAAATTCAAATAATATTAATTTACTTAAAATATTAAATAATATACAATTAATAAATCTGGTAATCAGAAGTCTTTTGATTAATATAAAGTTTGAAATATATGTACATTAAATATGAAAGTAGTTATAATAATTATTTGATTCATTAATTACTATTTTAATATTTAATATTAATATATTATTTTTATTTAAATACTTAAAAATACTCTTAAGTTATTAATAAAATATTATATTATGAGTTTTAGTTAGTGAATCTAATTAAAAATTTATCTGTGTATTAGTAATGATTTTATTTTTGATGAAGTTTATATTATAGATACTAAAAAATTGAAATATTAACAATTATATAAATAAATAATAAATATCTATATAAATATTTATTGTTATTCTGTTTTAAAGATTAAACTATAGTTAACAATGATAATTTTGGATTATGTATCAAAATCATTAGCATTATTTATTAAAATATCAATATGCTCAATATGTTATGGAGTTTGGGTGCACTAGATCGATAACGCTCTTAGCAGAATAGCAAGTTCAGAGCATGAAAGGTCTGTTTTCGAGATTGAATTGCACAAAAGTGATGGCATTTGAAAGGTTAATGAAACTGATGAAAAACCTATTCTTGGAAATTCGCTTTTGAATTAACTTGAGATTCAATATACGATTATTCAGTTAATAATTTATAATTTTGAGATTGTTGAGACACTGAAATTTATATTAATATGATTAAGGTTACAAAATGTGATGCTTCTTTCTTGATTTGGCACTGTCTTTTACGCTTATTTTGAGATGAGATGAATTAACGAATATATTCATTCTTCGGAAAATACCACTTCAATTACATTATCTTATAAATGGTAAGCTTATTAATTATAATATGATTAAACAATCAAAACAGAATCTCAGCAAGGTGTTATACAATAAGTTGCAACATATATATAGCATCTTATATAGTAATACTTGAAGATTTTAATATTTGTAGATTCTTTTGTAAAAAATATTTAGATATATAAATTCACTCAATGGTGTTGATAATAATATCAGCAATGTCATATTTTTGATAAATCTATTAGTATTAATGTGTATTAGAATTGATTTGAAAATAATTGTAAAATCCAATATATATATATATATATATATATATATATATAATTTAATAATTATATTCATTTTATATTTTGTTATTGATATTGATTTAGATTTTTATATAATTTTGAATTTTTCAGCAATTTGTCAAGTAAATGATTTAGTTAATATAGTGCAATAGAAATCATTGAATAAGTAAGGTGATATTTATATATATAAGTTATTAATAATATCCAAATATCATATTTTAACGATTCCTTCGAACAAGTATTGAATTCACATTAATATGACTTTAATAATCAAATATATTATTATGAAAAAACTATTATTTATTAATATCTCATATAATTTTTTCACAACTTTTATAACCCTGCAACTTATTAAGAATTTGATAAAGTAATTCAATATTTCCAATAATATTGAATAGTATTAGTATTACAAATTATTAAAATAACCTGTATCTAAATAATATGCTCAAATTTGCTATGATAAATTATTAATACATATTGTTGATGAAATTTGAATTAAAAAATATTTATATTAATTAATTATAATATATTATATTGAATATTATTATATAAATCCAGAAATTCAGTTTATTCAAATTATTAAAAATAAATCTTGTTCTAAATGCTTTATTGAGAGCAGAAAATTATTCAAAACTTATTAATATGATATTCGAAGGATACTTTAATTTGGCGAGATAATCAAATATGGAAATTAAATAAAATTTATATTGATATTTGGGTGATAGATCAGGGGCATTGCACAAGTAATTTGGCGTGTTTAATACAGTATTGATCATTTGGTTAATTAATTTTCATACATTTTCAAAATTTATAGTTTAATTTTTTTCATTATCTATTAAAATTAATCAATATATTATTATGAATTCTAATATATTTAAATTCAAAAAGTCCTGTGTTCGCTATAATATAAACTAATATAATATATTTAATTTATATTGGATGATATATTAAGAAATTCATGTAGTATTCATAAATTTTGATTTATTATGTTATTAATTAATATCAAAATTAAAATAATTAATTTCATAAGCCATAAAACATGAGTATATATCCTCTTGTAAAAGTTTAAAATTTTATTTTTATCTTATTACACTAATCCTAAAATTTAAAAATAATATAATTTTGGAGCGTGAATTTTCTAAAGCTATATGATTTTTTATGTTAAAAAAACATGTGATGGTAATGTAAAAATTGATTGAGAGGGATACTTTAATCTTATCAAAAATTCTATTAATGGATTATTTATTATTGTTATTATTGAGGTAAAAATGATTGCAAAGTCATTATAAATAAAATAATAAACACACTCCTAAGTGTTTTTAATAATTCAGATTCGTCTTAACTTAAAATATCCTTTTCAAAACATGACCCTACTGTATAACTCTTAATTCAATGATTTTTTCAACTTTAATTAAAATCTTTTAAATATTAAAAAATGAATATTAAGATTATAGCAGCAAATCTGTATTAAATGATTTAATCTGACTCTATTAATAACCTTTCAATAAGTAATAATAATTAGAATATAATTAATATATAGGAAAATTAACATCTTTTAATAACGTTTAACATAGTGAGGAGCGCTTAAGGGTTCTTCACATCCGAAATAACCCGATACTTCAAATTTTGATTAATTTTTGTTGACGTAGTTGTTATTGTTTTTTTAAACCTTGTCAAAAGTTTGATTTTCTTAATTTATTGAATAAGAAAAAAATATCAATTTATTTAAATTGATTAATATAGAAATAACAAAATTATATTTTATGATAGTATTCATATTTTTTTAGTATGTAATATATTGTTAAATTTAATTTAACTATTTAATTAATAAATTTTATTAAAAAATATTTTAATAATCTAAAATGAAATTATCTGCAAGTTATTATAATTTATGTTACTTTAATTTCAAAAAAAGAAAAAAAAACTTTAAAAATTAAATATGTATTATGTAAAAAATAATAGTCAATAAATCAATCTAGTTATATATTTATATTAAATAATTGAATTAAGCAAAAGTTCATAATAAGAAAAGAGTTCTTAAAGTTTTCAATTGGCTGGATTAATATTTAATTATTGAGTTAGTGGTGAGAAAATGAGTTTAAATTTAGACAAATTTATGACGAAGTTACCAGTTTTTACCCAGTATAAAAAACTTAGTTCTATATTTAGATTCTTTTGTAATTTACACTGTTGCGCTTTTAGGGTGATGAAATCATGGATATTATGAATTCTGAGGATATTAATGTCTATTCCATAGAACAAGTATAATTTTCGAATATTTTATATTTGATTAAATAGCATATTCGAATAAATAACTATTTGGTAATGATTGATATATTAATAAAGTATTGCAATTTATGCTTTATTAATGTGTAGAATATACATCCAATTGTTTTAAGATGTTATTTATATTCTGGTGGATGTTTTGAATATTAGGATGCGGAATGGGCGATAATTGAAATTGAAAGACGGATTAAATGAATTGATATAATCAAGTAATTAAATAATCTTTATTGTAATGGGTGAATGAATGAAATTACTCATATTCAGCGAAATGAAAAAATGCAACCTGATTTTTAGCATTATTCAAATATTTAAAGGATAATTTTAAAATAATCAAACAATTAGAGCTGATTCATATCTCTCTAATACCTAATCAGGATATTGTAAGATGGACTAAAAATAGGCACTAATTTTGTAATCATGTAATAATTTGAATCGTCATTGGTGGGAACTTTTGAGAGACTGCCAATATTCACTCTTACATGCGCTATATTCAATCAACCATTAATTTTGGCCCCACAATTATGTTCCCAAAAAATTATCTGGTTTAAATACCATCTAATTCCCTTACTCCAAGTGAGATACTTGAATTAATCATCACTCTAAGTGACACCTTGTAATTTACTAATTTACTAACCTAATCATTATGACAATTAGCGAACAACAGTTACGTCAGTTATACACTGAAGCTGGCCAAGAGCATGTGTTCACCTTCTTTGACTCTCTTAATCCTCAAGAACAAGATGCTTTTTTGAATCAGTTAAGTACTATTGAACCTATGCATGTCAATCACTTGTATCAAAAAGCTATCACTGGCCACAAGGTTGAGAATCAACCTATTGAGCCTCTTCATGAAGACACATACGACTCTGTTTTAGATGCTTCCAGTGAAAAGTTATTAGAATGGGAGAACAAAGGTTTTGAGCTCATCGCCAACAACCAGGTTGCTGTTCTTTTACTTGCTGGTGGTCAGGGTACCAGACTTGGTTCTAACGACCCCAAGGGTTGCTACGATATTGGTTTGCCCTCTAAAAAGAGTCTTTTCCAGATCCAAGCTGAACGTATTCTCAGACTTCAAACTCTTGCTCAGCAACGTGCCAATATTTCTTCTCCTGTCACTATCCCATGGTACATTATGACTTCTGGACCTACTCGCGCTGCTACTGAAGCCTTCTTTGAAAAGATGAATTACTTTGGCCTAGACAAGGCTAACGTCTTCTTTTTCGACCAAGGTGTCCTTCCCTGTTTGACCAATGATGGTAAGATTTTGCTTGAAGAAAAAGGTAAAGTTGCTGTCGCCCCAGATGGTAATGGTGGTGTCTATCCTGCCCTTCGTAAACAAGGTGCTTTAGCTGATATGGCTAAGCGTAACATCAAATACATTCACGCCTATTGTGTTGACAACTGTCTCGTCAAGGTTGCTGACCCTGTCTTCATTGGATACTGCGTTAGTAAGAAAGCTGACTGTGGTGCCAAAGTTGTTCCCAAAGCCTATCCTACTGAATCTGTTGGTGTTATCTGTCTAAAGAACTCTCGTGTTAACGTTGTTGAATACAGTGAAATGACTGAAGAAATGAACCATCGCACTCGCCCTGATGGCAGACTCGTTTTCGATGCTGCTAACATTGTCAATCATTTTTACACTCTTGATTTCCTTAACAGAATGGAAGAAGTTGAAAAGAACCTAGAATATCATATTGCCAGAAAGAAGATTAAGCACACAGATCTACAAACCGGTGAACAAGTCGCTCCCACTTCACCCAACGGCATGAAACTTGAAGCTTTTGTCTTCGATGTCTTCCCTTTTGCTGAACATATGGTTGTCCTTCAAGTACAACGTGCTGAAGAGTTCTCTCCTCTTAAGAATGCTCCTGGATCTAAGACTGACTGTCCTGAAACTAGTCGTCGTGATATCATCGCTCAACACATTCGTTTTATCAAGGCTGCTGGCGGTAATGTCAATGTTGATGAATCCAACTTAGAATCCGTTCAATTAGAAATTTCTCCTCTTGTAACTTATGGCGGTGAAGGTTTAGAAGCCCTCGCTGGTAAGACAATCAATCCCACTCACATTGACAGCATTGAAACGCTCAGAACTTTTATCTAATCCAATAATTTTTTTTCATTTTAAATGCTTAAGCCAATAACTGTTTTCCTCTAAATATTATTCTAACATCAATTTAAGGGGAATAGAAAAATGTTACGCTACTCACTAATACCCATTATCATATATAGTATTAATATTTGTAATATCATTAGATAATAATTAATATATTGTATATTAATTTGATTATCTTTCCAATTAATAAAGTTTTAAAATATTAAAATACGATTATTAAATCTTTTGATTCAATTAATTGTCTTATCTGCTCGGGTTATCGTTTTGATTCTTGGGATGATTCTATTTAGTGAATTCTGTGTTAATCTGTATTTTTTATCAACATTTTATTTAATATTCATAATAATATAATATTTAATCAGATTAAAATATTTAGATATATAATAATCTTTTATCATAAAGCGTTAGTTAAAGCGAATATTATATCTTTTTCACTAAATTTATTATCTCGAGAATATACATTCAACAATACTACTCTATGATTATTCAACTGTAAGAAAAAATTTTATTTGAATATTGAGTTTCCAATTTTAGTAATTTTTCAAAATTTTGAATTCTAAATTAGTTTAAATATTAAATTGATAAATAATAAAAAATTTGGCAAATATTAATTAGATGTATTTTAATGCAATGTTAAGATTACAAAAATGTATAGTTAACTATCAATAAATACGTTTAGTTTACAACAAAACTTGGTTATATTTATTTAAACTTGACTTTAATAATATAAAAAACTTTCATGTTAATACAAGTAAATTTCTCATTTATTATATTATTTTATTTGATATCAAAATTCATATTTTTTTAAATTAATACTAAGTATCTAAAAAAATATTATAATAAAGCTTCCTAATAATTATACTGGATTCAATTATCTACAATTTTTAAATTTCATATTTGTATAAAAATTTAGATATATGATATTAATAATTTCCTTAAGTTTAGACTATGATCAATTTTGTTATATTCTTTTAAGTAGGAACATAATATATATGTATTTCTTTGATCTTCAAAATTAATACACGATTAATACTGTTATAATAATTAAAAACATGTTAATAAAAATATTCGTTATTTGAATAGCTAATATCTTTCAATACAACGAATACTTTAATGATATTTTCATTTGAGCTGTCGATTATGATATTCTACTGAAATATAAAAAATTTAATATTCGATAATTTATATATTGTATATATACTATTAAATTTTATTGTGGTGATAATGATATATATCATTTTGATAAAAACTTAATATATTAGAGAATATTAGAAATAATTTAATTTGATAACCAAGTTTCCAATGTTCTATTATATCAGAATTATCGCTTTTTCATCAATTGCAATATATATAATGTATCAATTGTGTTTTCCAATGTTATTAGATAATTGGGTAGAGTGAAATAATGGTATCCAAGCTAAATCTTGGGATAATTATATTGAATCTTATTATTATTTTATTAAATACTTTATTCGTTTATGTAGATTAATTGTAAAAATAAAAATGATAATAGTGTAGCTAAAAATACAGATGAAGGCTTAAATTTAAGTAATAAAATAAAATAACTTTGCTTCTATGGAAAATATCTGTATTTGATAATTTGAAGTAATAAACAGTAGTATATAGTCTCAAAAATTATTATTTAATAGGAATAGTGTTAAATTTCAGAAAAATAATAGTGATTAAAAAAATTTGAGGATACTGGTGAAATTGAAGAGAACAAAAAGGAAACATGTTAATTTTGAAAAGTATTTGAATAAATTCAATAAAATTATTAAAAATTTAATTTAGGTAAAATTTTTAACACTAAAATTCATTATAGATTGAAAAATACAAAGATAATATATAGTAAGAATTCGAGGAGTTACTATCGTAAAAATATAGTAAAAACTATATCATTAGTATATTCTCACTCTGTATACTTGATATAAAAAACATTTTCCAAAGATTCTGATAAATACTCTATATAACATTTCTTTTTATTCTTTAATATTTGTAATTTTTACTTAATCTGATAATTTGTTTTTTTGACGTTTCATAAGTGAATATAATCTAAAATTACTATATCTTTTATCAAACAATAAATCTAATTTTTATAATATATGCATAATTATTTGAATAATTTAATTGCTAAAACATTAAATAGTAGTATTGTAGTAATTATATGCTATAAAATTTTTTATTATTTAGAAATTTGGTAACTGATATTTTATCATAATATTTTAGTTGATAATATTAATTAATTCGATATTATCTAGTTTAATTATATACTGGAATAATATCTATAAGTGTTTGACATAACCTTGGTCATATTAATTACTGTTGAAAATATAATCATTTAAGGCAATATTCTGAAAGTAACTGTAATAAAAACACATTGTTATTATAATTTATCATTAAAGGTAACAATTATAATCCTTATAAAATTAAAAAAAAATAAAGAATCTAGTATGATGATATTTGAAAATTTAATTAGAGTAAAATATCTAATATGAAATCAGAAATGAGAAAAAAAAAAGCTATCTCCCATATATTAACTAAAGCCCTTGTTATATATAAACTTTACTGATTTAAATGGTTGTAGCACGGTTATATTTTAGTTTAAATTTGATTTTATTATTTAAAATTGAATGTTCATTATAAGTATATAATGTGAACAAGTTTGAATTATAATTTTCATCATAATTTTCAAAATAAAAAATATTAAAGAGTTATGATATGTATTAAATAATATATATATATATATTATTTGATTTTTATTTCTAATATTATTTTATTATGTATCAATTATTAATTTTTATATTTGATTACTTGAATTTTTCAACTTGGTTAAATATCTTAGTAAAATTGATAATGAATCCGATTGATTAGATAATCTGATCTTGATATTAAATTATATTTACAGTCATAATATACAAGAAACCAATTAATTGACTTGACAATAAAAAGTTTATGATTGAAGTATATTAAAGAGATAAATTGATGATATTTACACATAATTATGTTATAATATTAGGCATATTTTGTAATCTTGTAAATTAGATTCAAAAATAAAAATTGGCTGATGAAGCTTAAAATGAGCAAAAAAATACTAATCAGTTAATAGGTAATGAAAAAGTCTAAATAGAAAATTAGCTATTATTAATTTAAAAAAATATTTAAAACTTTTTAATTCAAAATATTTTAAATTATTTAATTTTAAAATTGAAAATTGATTTGAATTGATAAATTTTTAATAAAATTGAAAGATTATTATTCAGATTCTTCAGTAGCGGCTTTTTTACCGTGAATAGCAGGGAATTTGAGGTAAGATTGATTGTGACGTCTACCACTTAGATCGTAGAGGTTATCGAATTTACCGCAAACCCAGAAAATACCGGCAGGAATGAGACCAACCCACAATAAAGCGATACCGATGGTTTTGGGGGTCCAACGAGCGGCTAAATGCATATTTTCACGAGCAGCATTCCATCTTTCAATAGCAGGAACTGGCTTCCAAATTTCACCCATTTTTTGAATTATTTGTTATTATTGATAATATGATTTTATTAACAGTTATAATCTAATTAATTTGGAATGTGGAATGAAATAAATTTAAATTAAATATAGGTTAATTGAAATTATGGGACATCATATTTTATTTTATCAATAAGGTTTTATAAAACAGTTACCAATTATCTGATCAAATTTGATACTTTAAATAAAAAAAGAGACAAATGATGAGCTTTTGGATATTTTTAGAATGTAAAAATTAATAAAATATTTACGGGTTAAAATTCATAACCAATGAAAGCAAATATTGGGTAAAAGTATTTGTGATAGTATAAATGATTTGATGAATAGCCCAATTTTAATATAAATATTATTTGTGTAACATCAGCGCTGTTCGGGTCATTTAAATGCATGATGTACCTTAAAGTTGGAGCTTTGTTTTAACTAATATTAATTAAAACATTAATAATAATATGATAAACAAATATTTTGAAAGTTTAATAATTAATTTTAGTGCTCCTATGTCTTTTGAAAAAGACTTGAGTTTGTTGGCTGATGCAACGGATGGCATTTGGTTCATTGATCCCATTCATCACTTTTATCAACTTGTACTTTATACACTATTTAACTCGGCATTATTTTGGTATTGTTCAAAGAGGGTTTTTAAAAATAAGTAAGTCATATTTTCGCCTGCGATGAGTATAAATTAACTTTTTTAATAATTATATTTAGAACATTTTTATCTCTAGTAAATAATCAGTCGAAATCGAGAAAGAATCTTATGGAAATTATTGTTACGCTAGTTACATTATTCTCTTATTGCCTACTATTTTATCATAAGACTATTAGGAATAAGACAATTAATATGCTTCAAATGTGCCATTTTAACATGCTACTATTACTGGTTACATTGTTATCCCCAAAGAAATTTTTTGTAACTCATTTATTATTTAATTTATATTTATTCTATATATTCGGAACGTAAGTAATATTGTATATTTAATTCAAAACGGTATTAATATTATTTTTAGTATATTGGCTCTATTATTCCCTGATTTGAGAGGTTTTAGCTATTTCTTCGAATATGAAAATTTCTTCCTTGGTAATTTATTATAATATTATACTATTTTTGTTAAATAATAATGGATTTATTTAGAGCATTATATATTATTAATCGTACCATTTGTTATGATTTATACAAGAAGATATATCGTTTTCCCACTCTCTTGGTCATTACTTGGATTAGCCTTCTCAGTCAAAGCTTTACTTATTATCTGCTTTTCAACAATAATCGGGCTTAGATTAGGAATCAATGTGAATTATAGCTTATGTCCACCTCCAGGTTATTTAGAGTCATTCGGAAATTATTATAGAGTATTTATGACTATAATATTTTTGATATTAATGCTATTCAGCAGATTATTTTTAATTAATTTATTCAATATTACTGTTGTTTTAATTAACAATATTAATCGAGTAAAATCAAAATTAGAATAAAAACAAATTATCAACCCATAATTTTATTGTTACACAAATTAATACTATTTTAATTATATAAGACTTAATAATTTAATTTTTCCACCTTAAGCTCATTACCCAGGATTTCTAATTGATATTGTCTACGGATTTTATCAATATGCTTTTATTCCGTTAAATGAGTTTAGAGTAAACAGCGGCACCACAACACTTTACCTACTTGTAGGTAGGGTGCTGATTTCAAAAACAACTTGATATGTTGATTCTCTCTAAATATTGAGTTGTGCCCGGAATCGAAATTTTTTAAATAAAAATAATAATATTAAAATTAAATCACACTATATCACAAGATAATTTTAATCTTTCAACGTTTGTTTGAGATTAATATGGTATATTGATCAAAATATTCTTTGACAAATATCTTGATCTCATCCATACAAATCATAATTAAAGAGTAAATTTCAAATTTTCAATCATAATATATCACTTCAGTTATTTTAATTAACTGACGCTGACCTCCGATTTTATTTATTATTTATCTTTTAAAACATTCCAATAAAAATGATTATACTGATCTCTACATAAATAGTATAATAAAATCAATGTCTGATTAAAAGCCCGGAAGATATTAATCTTAAGAAACTATTTCAATACTCTGGATTATAGTACCAATTAAAATGAAAGATGTACTAGTTTTCAAATAGAGTTATTGATATCTTTTGCAAGAGATACAACTGAAATTTCTCTTATAAACCCTTGAATAATAAACGTATAATATTTCCACTATGATTTAGTTGATACATTCATTCTCGAATGTTCATTAATATAAAATATTATAAAATTGATTAATACAAAATATTATTTATTCACTATATTTAATTCTAATTTCTCTAAACTTGACACCAATTATTATTAAAAATTTTGTCAATATTAATTTATATAAAAAATATTCGCTATTTGTATTGTCAAACTCATTTTACAAGAATATTTGAGGATATTTATGGGAAATACTTTATAAAAGAATCAAATGATGAAATTTTTGATCAAATTTTGATTTGATTTTTTAATAATCATAATATTTCTGATAAAGGGAAAAATTATTATTATTTTCGGATGTGCTTCAAAAATTCGGAAAAACTGTGTATAATACTGGACAAGTCCCATTTAAAAATTTCCACACTTTGCAAAATCAATAATTTGAAATTATTTTGATTATTTGAATTATTGAGTTAAACTATATATTATATCAAATATGAATATATACAATGGTTTTTTATTTAAAATTTTGAAATAAAAGTTTTTGTTTAATTCATATCTTTAGTATTAAGCGATATTGAATTTTGAAATGATATTGATTCAAAATTAATAGAATATATTTGATGAAAACACTTGTAATAAAAGGAAATGTGATAAAGTAAGTGGTGCAAATTAAAATTAGGGCATAATTGATTTAAGATAAAAGATACAAAAGTATCCCATATAACAAGATATTATATTCTTAAGATTTAAGCCAAGTAAAAATTAATTATTCAGATTAATTATTTTATAATTAAGAAAATGATAGAATTTATAAAAAATCAACTAGAGACATTAGTATTAAACT
This sequence comes from Conidiobolus incongruus B7586, assembly GCA_000697335.1. Taxonomy (NCBI): domain Eukaryota; kingdom Fungi; phylum Entomophthoromycota; class Entomophthoromycetes; order Entomophthorales; family Conidiobolaceae; genus Conidiobolus; species Conidiobolus incongruus. Next base: position 12,754 of record JNEM01009893.1, read on the forward strand.
TCAGTGCTGAAATGCCCTTTCATCAATTGATTTCTCTCGAGACTGATGGCACTGAGGGTACCTGGTATATTTCTCCAGCTCAACATGCTATGGAACTATTTTCAGTAAGCTTGTTATGCATTTATTTATCTTATACAGGTTTAAAAGCTATATTATCAGCGAAGTATATTAATTTTATTATATTTCAATAGTATCCATTAATATCATATTTTTTAGAAATCCATATCTCAAACAAACCGGAGAATATCTAAAATTAAACAAAGCTCCAAATATATTAGAGAAATTGAGCACTTTGAGTGTAATTATTTCTTATTGTTTTATGTTTTTGCATAAATATCAAAGGAATCAAGTGAGCTATATTGTCCAATTTTGCCATTTTCATTTGGGCTTATTGTTATTTTGTTTAATCTGTCCAAAAAGCTACTTTTTACCACATTTGATTTTTAATATTAATTTATACATGGTTTATGGAACGTAAGAAAATCTGATTATTCGTTATTTTATATACAATGTTAATTATTGATATATAGGGTTATGGCTTTACTTCTACCCGATACCAGAGGGATCAATTTATTTTTCGAGATGGGAAACTTTTATTTAGGTATTTAAATTGACATATTAATATGAATTTGAATTTAAAAAATTCATAGAGCACTATATATTACTACTGGTACCATTCATTATGATATTTAGTGGAAGATATGCAACTTGGAAACCCAATTTACCCACCTTATTACTAGCATGCTGTACCAAGTACGTATTGGTATCCATATTTTCGACCATAGTAGCACTTAGATTAGGTACCAATTTAAATTACGCACTATCACCACCACCTGGAATACTCGAAATAGTTGGATCTTATTTTAAATTGGTATTCATATTCTTAACGGTGATTTTAATGTTATTTAGCAGATTTATCATTATTCAATCTGGTTGTTTGTTTATTGAATTTATTATCAAATTGTCTAAACTCACCTTTAACAACGAAGAAGATCAATCAAAGAAAAACAATTAAATGAAATTCAAATAAAATATTTATTCAAAGTTCTTATTTTGAAGCTTATATAATCCTATTTTAGAATAGCAAATATTTGCCAAATTTTTTGATTAAGGGTCTAAATTTTTGTGAAAATTTTTTTCAGCAAATTTATTCATTTATATCTAAAATTTCTTAAATTAACCACAATTCATTTTGGTATAAAGATTACGAAAAATTGTTGCCTCAAGTAACAACGACAGTCCGATTTCCACTACCGTTGTGACGAACGGAGTCTCCAAATAGGCGAGCACTTTTCCCATCATATGGGGAGCAGCATCTGCAAGCTGGGAAGCCAAATGAACCCTGACCGCTTCATCGTATGGAGTTACTCTAGGATCTGCTAGAGCTAGGTCGGACATTGTGTCCAGATCAAAAACAAAACTAACACGTTTCAAATTAAATAAATCGAACAACCGTTGGTTGCTTAATTTGATAGTAACCAATTTGTCATGTTTTATTAGCGAACTTATATAAGTTTTTATATTCTTTAGTAGATTCATTCTTAACGGGGTTGGATGAATCTCGTGGTAGTGGCTGGGCTGGACCAAATAGGGAAACTCACTAGATAGTATAGCCACCTGTTCGAGGAACACGTGAAAACTTAATGTCGATTAGTCACTGGATTGGTGACAAAGATAGTTAAATTGAAATCAATTTTAATAAAATTGTCGAGGTTGTCGACCCTGCAACCCGTCGAATCGCCGCAAGATAATGAGAGCCTTCTGTCAAAACTAGTTTTCGAAATGTATTGTGAACCTTGCTATCCTGGAGACTCGAATTGTGCGATTCACGAGGATGATTGCGGCGGTGAGCTTAGAGATCCCAATAAAAGGCATAAGCCATCGCGAATGAAAAACAGAGGTTTTCATGGTAGAATCAAACCCGACGCTAGGCACCCCAGCAACGGCTCTACCCTAAGATCTCAATAATGAAACATCATTAAAGACTAAATTATTTGAATTAATTTATCAATTTTATTTGTATTACTTGACCGAGATGGACTCAGGCCAAATATTCACCGTTGACCCTTGCACAGTAGTATATACTCCCGATTAACGCACTATATTCGCTATTCAGCTAGTCATGTATACGTCCCAGCTCGTCTGTCTTGTCCTGGGAGTAATAACCGCACCTGGGATCAGTGATCTGATCACCTTGACCCTGGTCAGCATTGCCGAGCACGTGACAAGAATGTTTTTTATAAATAATAATTTATATCAAGATTCATATTTTCTTATTTTTTGAGACAATATTTCCTTCTTGCTTTCAAATTTGGAAATTATATTGTGGTAAAAAATCTATTTTGAACTTCAAAAAGTAATGAAAAAAAAATAACAAGCAAATTGATATTTAATTATTTAAACATTTTTTGACTATATAATTTAAAAACAAAAAATCAAATATTTGATCCACGTTTTAAAATTAAAGATTAAAATGTTTTTGTCCCACAATTTCCACAGATAAAATAGAAGTAAAAAGAGTTTAAAAACCCTTATTATTTGTCAATAATTTTTGACCGTTAAATAATCATCAAAAATTATAGACATTTTATTTTGAAAATATAGAGAATCAATATTTATAATATATTAATAGAACCTAAATAGAAAATCAAAATATATAGACCAATTTTATTCCAATTTTTCATAATTATAATTTAATATGGTATCTAAAAGATCTAGAAATAAATCAGTTCAAATCAAAGAAAATAAAGCTAAAGTAATTTTAAAAATCACTTTAAATTAAGTGCTTTTACTTATATATTATTCGTTTTGTAGGTTTTAAAAACTTCGAACAAAAACACTGCTTTACCGCCTAAACAATATTCAAGTGAAGATAGTGAAAGTGATAGTGACAATGATTATTATGACGAGGACGATGATGAAGATTTATTAAAATCTTCTTTCCAAAATAATAGCGTCGAAGAAGAAGAAGAAGAAGATAATGATGATGACGATGTAGAAGAGGATGATGATGCCGAAGAAGAAAAAGAAGATGATAACGATGAAGAAGATGATGATGACGATGAAGAAGGGGATGAAGTAGATTCAGAAGAAGAAAATGAAGTATCATCAACAATCCCTAAAACTAAAGAAAGTGTTGATCCTTTATATGCGCTCCCAACGGCACAGGAATTAATTGAAATGGATGAGAGTTTAGATATGTTCCATTCTAACTTATTTAAACTTGAGGTATTGAATATAATACTTGAAATTATATATATTCTAATCCAAATCAATAACAGATAGAGGAACTACTTAAAGAGATCAAAGTTGAAGATAAAAAATCCCAAAAAATGCACGAAATCTTAAATCAATTTAAAGGATTGATAGATCAACTAAAAGACGAGTCACCAGTATCAGTATGCTAAAAATTTAATCAATTCCTTATTCACTTCGACTAATTTAAAACCTAGATTGCTCATGCTAAACAAGAATTCGCCAAATCTAAAATCACTATTCCTTATCCTAATCCACCACCTCCTCTTGATGCTAACTATCAGTTGAATTTCCTTAAACCTACCAATATCACTGTTATTGGAGGTTTTCCTCTTGGGTTGACTCCTTATCAAATTAGTCAGGATTCTAAGCCCTCTTTATTTGTTGATCTTGCTATTCACCTTCCAACTGAGCTATTTCAGCCCAAAGATTTTGTAAATTATCGTTATTTCTACAAAAAGGCTTACTATCTAGCTAGTTTAGCCAAGCAAATATCTAAAGCTAAAACTGACTTGAAATTCGATTTACAATACGAGTTTTTACATCAATCTGATCTATCTCCTATATTGCTTGTTCAATTTCATGTCAAATCATCTGTCAGATTCTACATCAGATTATTTCCAACCATCAGCCACGACACATTTAAATTAGCTCGCTTCTCTCCTTTGAAGCATAATATTCGACTTCACTCTCAATCAGAACGAGAAACTGGACCCGCTACCCCTTATTATAATACTCATCTCGCTCGTGATACTCTTTTGGTGCCTCACACCACATTTTTACATCAATTTACTAATACTTCTCCTGAATTCGCCACTGCAGTTCAATTGGGTAAAATTTGGCTCCAGCAGCGATCTATTGGTAAGGGTGGGTTGATCGGTAAAGGATTCAACGGATTTGTATTTGCCATGATTCTCGCTCATCTTCTCAAACCTTCTTCTGCCGGAGGTAAACTCAGCAGAGGGTTTAGCAGTTTTCAATTGTTTAGAGGTACTATTGACTATTTAGGTAAGTAATAACAGCTATATTTAAACATCTTAAAACTAAATATT
>JNEM01009894.1:0-69392 GCA_000697335.1 Conidiobolus incongruus B7586
CGTTTGGCTCGTTCCAAATTGAAGAAGGGCGAATGGACTGCTGAAGAATACGATCAATTCATCAAAAAGGAAACCGAAAAGTGTGTCCGCTTCCAAGAAGAAATCGATATTTCCGTCCTTGTACATGGTGAATTCGAACGTAACGATATGGTTGAATTCTTTGGTGAAAACTTTGAAGGTCACGTCTTCACCCAAAATGGTTGGGTTCAATCCTACGGTTCTCGTGGTGTCAAGCCCCCCATCATTTTCGGTGATGTCTCTCGCTCTCGCCCCATCACCGTTTACTGGTCTCAATATGCTCAATCTCTCACCAACCGCCCCATGAAAGGTATGTTGACTGGTCCCATCACCTGTCTCCAATGGTCTTTCGTCCGTGACGATCAACCTCGTAAGGACACTGCCTTCCAATTGGCTTTAGCTATTCGTGACGAAGTCGTTGATTTGGAAAAGGCTGGTATCCCCGTTATCCAAATTGACGAACCCGCCATCCGTGAAGGTTTACCTCTCCGTCACGTTGACTGGGAAAACTACCTCCAATGGGCCGTCGACGCCTTCTTACTCTCTTCTACTGGTGTTGAAGATGTCACTCAAATCCACACCCACATGTGCTACTCTGACTTCAACGATATCTTCCCTGCCATCAAGCGTATGGATGCTGATGTCATTACCATCGAAAACTCCAAATCTGATCTCAAGCTCTTGAGTGCTTTCGAGCAACACTCTTACACCAACGAAATTGGTCCCGGTCTCTACGATATCCACTCTCCTCGTGTCCCTTCTGTTGAAGAAATGAAGGATCGCGTTGCCCAATTATTGAACTATCTTCCTAAGGATCTCCTTTGGATCAACCCTGACTGTGGTCTCAAGACCCGTGGCTGGACCGAAACCGAAGCCTCCCTTCGTAACTTGACTGCCGTCGCCAAGTACTTCCGTGACCAAGCTTAAATTCATAGCATCATTCATTGTATACATATGTCCTTCAACAGAACTTTGTAATTCTTAGCTTTTACAAATCCTCATAGCATTTTGAAATTTGTATTATTGGATATTTTCTTCAACAGATATATCACTTGTCTATTTTATCCTTTCTTATAATAAAAATTTAAAAAATATACTAATAGTTTTTATTTAGTTTGCTGGATAGTTAAAAATGTAATTAATTCGTTCTAAGGGATCTCTTCTATTCATGTCAATTTGAATTATTGCGAATTTTGGATCATTTAACTGAATATAAATACTTCCAAGATATAAAACACTCTTTGTTTCACATTAAGGAGTAAATATAAATTTCTAGTATCTGAAAGTTAATACTTGGCTATTAATTAAACAAAAGAATATTTTAATAATATTTTCATCACAATTTAAGTTTAAATATAATGCAAATATAAAAATTAATCTAGAATTTAATGGTATAGTTTAAAATATAGTCTATAATTAAATAATATAATATTTAATATTGAATTTCAAGCTTTATACTTTGAGAGCCATTATTTTTGTATAATTTGTAGCTTAGAATAACTAATAAAGAATGATTTTAATTTATATCAAAGACAAAATCTATAAAATTAAATTTTGTTGTTAAAATAGAATTTTATTTAAAAAACTGTAATGATAATTAATAATAATTATAATAAGCAATAGTAAATATAAAAAAATCTAAATAAATTTACAAGATATAATAATTGTTATTAACATTTAGAATGATAATAATTGTATTTTATACATTTCTTTAACATAACTGGAGTTTTTGATATCTCAAGCATATGTTATGATATTTCAGTGTATAATTAACTCAAAATAAAACTGTGATATATAGGTGAAATTAAACAATGTTATTAAAATCATTTTGTAATTACAAATAAATTAGCAAATCAAATAGAATTTAGTTTCAACTTTATGTTTGAAGATTATTATAAGTAATTTTATATAATATACCATATAGGTATGAAATAGAATTAACAAGATTTAATGATAACTAAAAATATGAATATACAAATAGTTTTTATTTTTATTTGTTTAAATTATTAAAATTCAGATTGACTACAACTTAATTTTAGTATTTGATCCAAAATGTAGATTAATTGAATGATTTAATTTGAAAAACTTATATTTTTAGTGACAGCTGAATAGTTATCATAATAATTCCGTCATTCATACTTTATATTTGGTAATAATCAGAATCTGATGATGTTTTTTAAAATAGACCTCAATTTTGAAAATCAATTGGAATAAAATATACTCCAATAAATATAAACAAATCAAGGTAATAATAGCTAAAGTTTGATACTTTGATAAACTACAGATTGTGTTAAAAATCATTATCTAAGTTTGAAAATGAACACATCAAGTACCTTTAGTTTAATTAATCAATCAAAATATCCTATATTTTAACGGTTCATTTTTTTGATACTAATGTTTCACCAGTAATTAGAAAATAAAGATCGTAGCTTTTTTTGAATAGTATAAACGTTATTCAATCAGATTGGGGTAAAATTGACAATTAATTAAAAAAGATTACATTTATGATTTGCAATGGTATAATTATTTTTATTATGATATTTGTAACCTAGTTCATCTAATTAATGATCAAAATTTCATTCATCAATCATAATATAATATTTAGATCATTGACTTTTTGAAATTCTGTAACCATCTTAATTAACTTTAATAGCTACAGTTATTGCGACAATTAAAGCCTATAATATTAATATATTAGATATTTCTTTTTTAATTTGACACAGGAATTATTTAAACGCAATATTTCAAGTTCATACATTTAATTTATATTTATTATTGCCTTAAATATCATCAACTAATTATTTTAAATAATATCTGACTTTAACAATATATTATCTATCAAAATTTTTAATCCTTGATTATTTTAAGATGAATTAATAACAAAGTATAATGAATTGGCTTTGAATTCAGACAAACATGGTTAATCATTTTTATATATAATACTATTAACAGCTCAAATCGCATTCCCATAAATCATCATTTTTGATTCTAATTTGATATCAGGCACTTGATTACAATTTTTCAGCTTTCATAAACTCTTTATTTTAATTAAGATATATATCTTTATTTTGATTGAATCAAAAATATGCACTTATCTTCAAATATATTAATAGTTACTAAATATCGCAATTTTAAAATTTAAAGTTTTATATTATAATAAATCAAATTTACGATATTTTATGTGATAATTTTCTAGATATAATTTGAATTTAAATAATCTAAATACAGATTAGTTTCCCAATTAGATATTTGAAGTTAACAAATTTGGAAATAATTCAAATTAATGAATAATGATTATTGCTTGAATGGAACTGAACCAAAATATTTTTAAATAATAAAAAAGATCAGCTAAATATATATAATATAATTAAATACAGTAACTGGGAGAATTTTTTAAATACTATTAACTATTCAAATATAACAAATATACTTTTGTGTATTATATTTGGAGGAACTTTTATTCCAAATGAAATCATATTAACTAATCATTAGGTAGAATGATTTCATTGGTTAAAATAATATCATTTGATCTGTTTTGTTATCAATTCAACATGTCAAACTTTGCTTAAATTTAAACTTTTTGGTAACATTTTTAATATTGTGTATGGGCGATTTCATTTAATCCACAGAATAACGTTTAAAACTAGATGATTCATAAAAAATACTTATAATAAAAATAAATGGTAGTTTAAATAGATATGATATTCTGAATACCAAGCTAATATTCAGAATCTATTAATATTTATAATTAACATCAAACTTATATATAGATTTTATCATTCAACTCAATTTGTCAGTATGATTGGAAATTATTAAAGAACACCTTTTAATATTTCGGATTAGTGTAAATCTTTAGTGAGAAAAAATATGCTGGACAAATGGAAAACATTGTAAAATTATACCATAAACTAACCATCCATACTATCATTATTCTTAAATATTTTACATATTTCAACATTGCAAAATATAGTGATTATCTAAAATACTACTATTAACAATAATTTAACAATCAATAAAAAGCCATTAGAATTGGTTATCAAATTAAACCACATCAAAATAGAAATACATGGCTAATTTTGAATAGACTAAAATTGTTATAGATATTAGTGTTTATTGAATATCACTGAATTTGATAAAAATCTAATTGTTAAAAAGTAGTAAATTAAGGGGATAAAATGAAAAACAAATTAAATCACTGAATCCCACTCTTTGTCTCATTCACCATTTTGACTCAAATATCTTTCAATAAAAATTATTATACTATATCACATTAATTAAATATATTATAATAATTAATTATCAATATTTCATTTATATTTAATCCTTTGCAAAGAATGGGAGTTGGTTCAAAAACTAAATTTAAATTCTCTAACCTCTTCTCCTCTAACAGCTCGAATAACAGCAATCACAGCAGCAGCAACCCTTCTAGTTTTCCCAATTCCCCTCAAAGCATTTCTAATTCGAGCAGTAAATCCAATCATAATCTTACTTATAATGCTAGTAAGTTTTGAACTTCCTACCTTAATTACTTAAAATATCAACTTTATTAAATTTATTTAGTAACTAGTCCCTCCAGTGGAAAAAATACTTCCAGCAAGAAAAGTTTTGATCAGTTCAGGTAATCAAATAATTAAATATTTTTCCTTTTAAAGCTTATCAAATTTATTCGAATTTTTGTTAATAGATCAGATAATTCGAGGTTAAAGCATAGTCCAAGTGCGAATACTCTATCTTCTAATTACAACACAACAAGCTCCATTGATAGTCGTCGAAAAACTTCAATCTCTTCTTCGAGGCCAATTTTTAAAGTATTTAGTTCCAAAAGTAAACAAGATTCCAATTCCAGTAATACCAATCTTTCTGTACATTATCCCCAGACCCCTTCCAGCCTTAGCTCGCCTACTTACGGCCATCGTGAATACGATCCCGATGAAGCTATCCGAAAGTCATTTGCTGAGCAAAGAAACGAGCTGGATGAACTTCGTGCTGGGATGGTCGAATTAGAAATGCAATTGGATGGGATCAGGTTAGATAAGATTGATTCGATACAGCCACCATCTCCCCCATCAACTCAAAGTCCACAAGTTGCTCCTATCTCTAACCCCACTTCACCTTCAAATCAATCAATGGACTCTAACCAGTTACTTGAACGTCTTAAAATATTAGAATCTCAGTTAAGAGAGGAAAAGAATGAAACAAGAATGGAATTTGAAGCCAGAGTTGAGGCTCAATCACAATTAAAGCTTAAAGAGAGATCAGAGATAGACCTTCAGCAAAAATTACAAGAAGCCATTCAGAAGATCACCAGTTTAGAAGAACAAAATGAGAAACAGCAACATAAAATGACAGAAATGCAAAAGAGCTACCAAAAAGAGATCAATGAACTAAAATCCCAAACTAATGCACTAGATGATGAAAAATCGGCTTATGAAAAATTACATCGCGAATTCAATTTATTATCCGAAAAGTTACATGATACAAATGTAATATATAACCGGATTTGACTTTTCATACCATTAACTCTTTATAATAGGACCAATTAATTGACACCCAATCTAAATTAGAATCTGCTCAAAAACAAATCAAGTCATTGAACAATCAGATTAGGTAATTAATATATATACAAACAAAATACATTCATTTATATTTATGCTTCTCATTATTAGCGAATTGCAAACTAACGAAATTCAACTTAAAGACCAGCTCGCAGTAAGTATATTTGCTTCATTATAAATCTACATTAATATAACCATTTTCGACTTAGACCTATGAACTCACAAACAGAGCACATCAATTGGCTCAATCTCGGTAAGATAAATAAAAATCATTCTTATTTAATTATATTTAACATATCTTTTAGATCAAATAACAATAATTCTACTGAATTGGATGCGATTAGAGCTGAAAGAGATGATCTTTTTATGAAATATAGCAAAGCTCAAGAGCACATTCAAGCTCTTAAATTTAGTTTAGAGAGCGTAATTCAAACAAATATCAGTAGTCCACCAGTCTCTACTGTGGAATCACATTATTTGAACTCTCCTCAATCTAATGGATACTCGTCTTTACCAAGGAACTTGAATCAACGCCAAGCAACTTATCCCAACTCCAATAGTTATTTTAATAACCCCAATCCCTTGAATAGCTATCCCAACGAATATGAGCAATCCAAAGCTCAATATCAAAATCCACATAACATATACAGTAACCGTCGTCAGTCTATAACTCCACCCAATAGCAACCCAGAACCTTCGGGATATTATTCAGAATACTCTAATAATCTTTCACATTCTCCTAATGCTAACAAATCTCAACAGTGTAACAAACTCAAATACCCTTCTGGCCATCCAAGAAGACAGACTTTTGGAGATCAAACCTCTCCTACAGATTCGGAATTAGAATTATCAAACGAGCATCATGAATGCTCAGAACCCGAAGATTTAGACACCCTTTTGAGAAGTCTTATACATGAGAAAGAAAAAGTAATATTATTTATATATTTTACATATTTATAATTTTATTAATATCACTCATTAGTTGGAATCCGAATATTCAAGAATTCCAATCAGCAAATTAAATTTAGCTACTAGAAAACGAAAAGATCAGCTAGAGGAAAGTTTAAATCACATTGATGCTGAAATTTCCAAAGTGAAATCTAAAATTCGTGCCAGAACTTAAATTCCATCTCATTTATCAAACCATCCGTATTAATTTATGTTTATCAAAGTAATAATATTTATTTTACCATTTATTATCATGATAATTATTATAAAAATCAAAATTATATAACTAATCCCTCCTATTATATCAATAATTAAAAATAACAATAAGCATTTATTTATTCAAGGATTTATATTAAAAAACCAAATTAGAAATTTAAAATTTGAACTAGACTTTAAGGAAATGAAATTTTATTATTCTTCATTTTAATATATATACTTCAATAATTTTTTTAAGTTTCTTAAATATAGTTAGAATAAAATATTAGCAATTATATATAACTTCAATCATTATTAAATAATAACTACTTCATATTAAATGGTATTGAATATATAATGAATTAAAATAAAATTTTAAAATTCAAAATTTTTTGAAAAAAAATTATAATTTTATTATACATCATTTAAATTTATTATTACATTTTATAATAATTATTTTTTCAAAATTTGAATTATGATTTTATTTTGATTATTTATAGTTAAAATTTTTTTTCAATTTTTATATTAAATTTCTATTAAATCATTGTAAATCTTGAATATTTATTTATAAATAAGATTTAAGAGCTCTATCAAGTAAAGATAAATGTTGCACAATATAATAGAATATTATTCTTTATAGTAGATCAAAGCTGCTCAATGGCATTGAGCTCAGGATAGTGAGAAAAAAGGTAAACACATTGGTACCCACAACCATGCATCAATAAAAAGTTATCTGCACAGCAGTATACTTGTGCATTATCTAATATAATAAAATATCCAATGTATTTGATAAAAATTGCTAGGTAACTATACCTTTAACTTGGTTTGATAGTTGATTTGGTTAAAAACATGGCAGTTGAGCTTAAAGGTTGATGATATCATAAACGGTATTACACCCAGTAAAGTTTTTGATTGAGGATGAATATGACAAATTTGAAGGAAAGAGTAAGAATTGACTAGTAATTTTGCTAGAGATTGGGAATACTGATAATAATTGGTGTTTGATTTGTAAACACACAATTGTTCAGATAATCTGTGCTGCTTGGAAGTCATTAATATAGTTATTCTTTACATCTTGGATTTTATGATGACTATTCTTATCAAATAAATCAAATTTGAGGTTAAGTAATAATTGAATTTCATCTCTAATAAAGTTATAAACTGTTAATTTGATATTTATATATCACTAAATTTTTCTCTCAAAATAATATATATATATATATTCTATAATTAAATTAGGGTTGGTATATAATTATTTATTTAAAAATTTTTTATATTGATTTTTGAATATTAAATATAAAAATAATTTAAATATTTAGTAAGAATTATCAATATAATAAATTTACAATTTTTCATTTTATGTATCCGATAATGAGTAATAGAAGCAATAAACAAATTCTTACAATCCTGACATACTCCCATTTTTTTTATCTTATATTAATTTAAAGAATCAAGATTTTAAATCATAACTGTAATTTTTTAATACAATGAAATTATTGATATTAAGCGAAAGATTTAGATAGTGATTAAAGTTACATATATTATGAATTTTTTAATGTGATTTCAATTTTATATATTTAAAATAGTTAAGAATGCTATGGAGGAGGTATGATTCCATACCAATCACTATCTCTGGAATGTATACTTCTTAGCCTTGTTTAAGTATGGCCATTACTATCTTCAAAAATATTTTAATTATTTTATATACAATTAAAAAGTAAAATTTTTATAATTATTGATTATATATGAGTATATAATATCATCTTTTAATTATGTTTTGAATCAAATTACTGTACTATGTGTATATATCTATGATATCATGCTCGAAATTTATTAAAAAACTTATAATACTTAATATCATGCTAATATATCATTAAAGTTATAAAGTTAAGAAAATATCCGACAGATCATATATGCATTAAATGTATTGATAAAACAAGTAAATCTACGCAATTTAATCACCAGAAAATAGAGAGATAATTAGGCTTGGGGTTGCTTATCTTTCTTACTCTTCTTCTTTTTCTTATTTCTCTTCTTATTAGAATTATCTTCTCCTTGTTGGTTCGAATTTTGTTCAAGTTGAGTTTCAGATTCTTCAATAGTAGGAAGTTCTTGAGAGTCTGGAATTTCTTGACTAGCAGGGATCTCTTGAGAAGAAAGAATATCACCACCATTTTGACTTGCTTTATAAATTTCAAGTTTCTTATTATATTCAGCTAACTCTTTTTCATATAATTTTTCATATTTCTAATTTTGAATACGGTTATTAATATCAATTATAGTGTTGAATAAATTATTTACCTTCTTTTCATTAGCAGATATTTTATTCCAAGCTTCTCCTAAAGCTTTGAATAAATCTTGATTTGGCAAATCAGGATTTTGTTTCTTAATTTCAGCTCTCTTGTCTTGAGAGAAAAGTAAATAAGCTGATTTTGGTCTAGGAGGAGCATTGGCATCTCTTTTAACTTTAGGCTTTCTAGCCTTATTGTTACTAGTGTCGGTAGTGTCTTCAGATGCCTTTCTCTTTAAAGAATTGGGATCGATATTCACAGCTTTTCCTTCATAAACTTGAGCAATTTGACTTATTGTTTCATTTAAATTTCTGAAAAGATGAGCTAACTATATTTCAATAAAATATTAGATCAATAATTATATTTAATTAAATTTTATAATTGATTATGATGATTACAATTTCATCTTTTGAGATAGGTGCTGAATTTTCTTGAGGTTTGGATTTTGCCATTATTTTAAATGAAATAAATTAAAAGGTTGTTGAATAATGGATCATCATGAAAATTTATATAAAATTTAAATTTTAATTTAATTGGATTAATTTTACATGAATTTATTTTGAATTTTGATAAATTTGATTGGATTCTTAGAATCATTGCTCACATGAAGTCGCGTCACTTAAGTTTGAATTCCTAATAAAGAAATTGAGAAAATCAATTTGAATTTAGTAAAATTATCATTTGTCACAAATGGGTAATGTCTAATTATAATATCGTCTTGTTATATGATTAGATTGATTGAATGAAGCATCAACAAACTCTTTAAATAATATATAAGTATTTTTATACTACTCTAATTTTATCATGTTTCATATTGACTGGTGTCCTGAGAAACTTAATTCATGTTACTATTGTTGGTTGAATACTTTATATTATGGAATAATCATTTTTTATTATTAAATAAAACTTTTCAATACACCTTTATAGTAACAAATTCTTATCTCTTCATTTTTCAATCACTTTGACAATTTTTGTAGCCTTAGAATCCAATTTTATCAAATTACTGCCAAAAAATGAAAAAAATATTTGAGATTCTTCAAATAGAATGATTGAATTGGTGATAACTAATATTTGATTAATAGATACAGTTTAAACAAAAACATTTTGTTCAAGTCATATTTATGAATTAAAACAAATGCTCAACATTAACCTTAGTTGTGATTAGTAAAATAAATATTTGAAAAGTAGGAATAACTAAAATAGTGATAGATTAATGTATTAAAAACGTGAAAGCTAATTGCTTTCAAAAATTGAATATATTTTAATAAATAGCAAGTAAGACATTGGAGGGTGGTTTATAATCTTAGGAACTTTTTGAGTTTGTCTTTGACAGGATCTTTAGATGCTTGCTTAGAGGAGGAGGGCTGATCAGAAGGCTCTCTATCCTCGTGATACGTATCTCTTTGATGATGGTCTTTTGAATTGGTCAGCTTATTCAAAAATTGTGCAGGATCTCTTGATGGCTGTGTTGATTCGAGTTGTACGGTGGGAGAAGGTAATTCGATGTCTTCTGCAAGAGCCATTAAATCATCACGAATAATGGGATTGGAATTGTCGTTTGGAGATTCTGTAATCCATTTGAAGTGAACAATAGATGCAGGGGTTAACCCTTCATCAAAACAGTTATTACTAGAATCAGGACTGAGGTTCTTTAAGGGTGGTATAGTGTACAATTGAAAAGGTCTTTCGTTTTCTAATAAAATAGATCTTACAATGTCATATAATTTAGAAATAGGATCTGTAGTGAGTAAACCAAATTGTACTTGATAAAAGTTGGGTAATTTAAGACGAATTAAAGTCTTAGGATACTTTCTCATTTTATCCTCCAATTCCTTTTGTCTCATTTTGCTCGTTTTTAATGGACCTCCATCGATTAGTTTTTGTAAAGCTTTTTGCTGAGAAATCACCACTTGTTTCAATTCTTGAGGACTGAAATTGTAGAATTCGTCAGGAATTTGGATTCTGCTACTGATGTTAATTCCCTCAGGGAGGGGGCGGAATACTTTGAAGTTAGAATAATTAATTGATTCTGTTGGTAGATTGGAATCCGGTTTATGGGTTGAGAGTTTAGAAATAGAAGGATTTGGAATAGGAACATCATTAGCTTGATTTTGGATACTTGAGATGGAATCCGCACTGACAGGAATAGTTGAAGAGCTGATGTTACTAGCATTATTCTGGGGAGGAAGTTCATTATTGATGTTTTGATTATTAATGGGTTCAATAAGGTCTGAAGCTTTTGTTGGAGTGGATGTAGATTCCTGCTGCGATGCTTCTTGTTCAATAGCCAATAACTGATCGACTTGATCCAGTGTCAGATCAGATTTTTTATAATTAACTCTGATTAATATACTACCAGAAGTGATACCTAAACTGTCTAAAGTGGTGGTCTTCAACGTTTCTAAACCAGATATTTCCCTATTCAATAATTGAAGAGTTGGCTGTTGCCATAATCCATTATCTTGTAATTTCAAGAAATTATTACTACTATAATACACAATAAAATATTAGGAATCATTTAACAATGATATAAAAGCTGGTTACCTATTTTCCAATTGAAATAAAACTAGAATATGCCATAAAGTGGTTGATAACTTAAACTTTTTAGTAAGCCTTGCACCATCTTTAAGTTGAAGAGCGATATTTATTTCAGCACTCTCTAAAATAAAATAATAAATGTTTGAACACTGATTTGGGTTTATATAATAATAGTACTTACTTTTAATAAAATGTTCAACTTTTTTCAATTCTAATTTGGCCATTCTGGGCAAATTTGCTAAACGAAAAATTAAGGTCCTGTCTAGCCATTTGTTTTGATATCTAAATAATTCAAATATTAATATATGGTTTGCAATAAATTTTATTTTATATACTTTAAATTATATTGACTTGGATTTCCCAAATTATGCTCTTTAACAAGTTGATTAATTAAGTCATTTAAACTCATATTGGGAGAGGTTTTACAAGTGACAAGTTTAGTAGTTTTCCCAAGTTGTTTATCAACTTCTAATATTGGTATAGATACTTGAATAGACATGTTTTCGAATTTTTTTAAGATAAGAGCAAAAAAGAATAATGAATTGCCAATTTAAATCTAAAATTGTTATTTGTTTTTGAATCATGGGAATTTTTAATCATTGCGTAAGCAATTAATACAAACTATGAAATATTAAATTTATTTCAAAATTCTATAATCTTTCCTAATAATAAAAAATTAAATTATTTTTTACATTAATTTAATTCAGATAATTAAGGATATTACAATCAAAGTAATAATCTAAAATCATTAATTTCAAAACAAAAAATTTGATAATTTAATGTTAATCATGATTATAGATTGATTAGCCAATATCAAAGTAATCCAACTCTATAATTGTTATTAAATTAAAATATAAAACATATATTTATCTACTAAATTTGGAAATTATAGCAACAATACTGAATTTTATCCAATTGAAAATTGAAATATAAGTAAAATAACATTAAAATATTGATATTAATATTTAACCAATATTAATTATGAGAATAGTTTGCATTATTTAGATTGTTTGCCTAAAACTATTTGGAATTTAAAGTATTATTGTTAATTTGAATCAACATATTGCTCGATAATAATATCAATAATACCATAATTTTATCATCATTATATGAAATACATAAATGTATTGTATTCTTATTGATAAGTTGTGCTATAATTGACTAAATTTCGATATCATAAAGTTTGTAGCCTCAAAGCTATTTAACCTAATAAATATAAAGTTTATTAGCTACATACATTCTAAATCTTCATATTATTGATTACTTTGTTATTTATAAATTTTATCAATGTATACATCACTGCTCTTAATTAACATTTGATGTTAAGGTTTAATAAAATTGAATTATTCAATTAAATTAATTTCGAAGTTAAAGACAGATTTATTAGCCTTACAGAAATTACCTTAAAATAATTAAAATGTTAAATAGTGGATTTAATCAAATTTATTAATATAGGAATGCTGATAAGTTTTAAATTATAGTTTAATTGTTTTTAATATATTTGTATTCATTTATATGATATTTAACAATTTAAACAAAATATTCGTTTTGATATTGATCTTATGATGAAATAATGCGAGAGTATCAATAAATCCCATAATTTATTCTTCAATCCTTAGATTCTTATAAATTAATAATAAACTCATTGAATTTAATAGTTATCATTAAAAATAAAAGATCAATCAACCAATATATTTAAACTTTATAAATTTAAGCATTAAATTAATTATTACTTAAATATAAAATTAGTATTAAAATGATTAGCAAAGCCTTAATCAATCAAATCAAGTCTAAGCCCTTCACTCAGCAATTCAACGGAGTGCGCTTTAATACTACTGTTACTCAACCCCGTATGGGAGGTTTTCGAGGTGGATTAATTGGATTTTTAGTAGGCGCTACCGTTGCTGGAAGTACCGGTTATTACTTTTTAATTCACGATTATCAAGTTGCCACAGGTCTTTTACTTCATTCCATCAGAGAATTACAAATTTCTGCCGATAAGGTAAGAGAATACGCTCGTCAAATCGAAAGTGTTGCCAATGAAATTTCCAAGTTAAAGGAAAGTACCGCTAAAATCGATCAAATCGACCGCTTAAAGGGTGATATCCGCAAATTATACGATTCCGTAGGTGTTGAAGTATTAGATTTGAAAGGTCAAATCAACGAATTAGAAAAGGATGTCAATATTTTGGTCAAAAACAGCTCCCGTTAAAATTATCTTTTTTAAATCAATAAAATCAAATTAATCAAGCTTTATTTTATTATTTTATATATTTATACTAATAAGTTTATGTTCAATTAGTTCATACAGAATTTGATTATACCAAACTATCATTGCAATTATATTATAAAGTTAATGAATATAAATACTAACATTAAAGACACAAATTCAATCCATGAAGTAATCTAAATGATTACATTTACTATTACAATATCGCTTAATAATCAATTATAAATATTTGACTCAATAAGTTTATTATATAATTTATAATATTGATTATCACTTAACTTTATTTCATATAATTTTAATGTAAATATTGTTAAACCTGAGTTTGAAGATTGGGCATTCTATCCATATCTCCGTCAGAGAATTCAGTATTAAAGCATTTGATTGTATCAATCTCTAAGCTAAATTCGCCCTCTTGACGATCTATTAAACCAATACCAATTGTTTTCACTTTTTCCCTGAACATTCTAGTTTGTTTAGGCTCCAAATTACCATCATTCGTCAATGTAAAGTCATTAAATGGAATCAATACGTTCTCCCATTGATTAGGTGTTTTTAAAAACAAGCGATGTTGATAAATATCGGTTTGAATAATACCATCTGTCTGAATATTTACCATATATTTTCTGTGATCTCCTTTTACCCTTAATAATAAATACCTGAACGGGGAAGTGTCTAAGCAATCGTCTGAGAACAAATCATCCTATTGTTGTATTGAATAAAAATATATGCAAATGTTGTTATATTATTAAATATTACTTTAGTCCTTAAAGCAGCATAACCATGAACTTTAATTTCCAAATGTTCAGGTAAATCATTTGATGTAAAACCAGTAAATAAACCTAATCACAAAATAATTTGTATATATAAATTTATCCCAAACAATAAAATAAAATTACCAGTATTATTTTCAGTTAATACTAATTTAGCTTCAGATTTACCACCGATATCCTTATCAGAGCCAATTAACCAATTATCAACATCAGCTTCGTTTTGAAATTTGGTCAAAGTTAATTCTTTCCTCCAATCGATAATATCATCGAAGTGTTTAACTAAATAATTAATTATTCCAAAATATCAATTAAATAATCTGTTTTTACCTTTATTTAAAGTGCTTCTAAAATTCTTGGTATATCGACTTAAAAAATGATTTAATAAAGACATTTGTATAATGTAAAAAGTTTTTATTTATCTTGGATTAAATTGTTTAATGTTATTGAATTACTCACCATTATTCTAATTTAAGCTATAATCTCCTTGAATTAATTTTATGGGATTCTTTTTCGAATACATTTAATTGCTTTATTAATATTTAATTTCCAAGTAAAATTATATAAAATATGAAGGAGAGAAATAATATATTTGATTAATACAACTATATAATTATAATTGCTAAACATAACAAATTATTAATAGATTTATTAATGTTTGAACAAGTGATTAGAGCGTTGAAAATTTAGATATTTTATATTAAGAGTAAGAGATATATTTGAGAATATGAATTTACGAATTTGTTTAAATATATTTCGTCAACTAATTAGACCAGAATAATAAAATTTGAAATTGATAATTATAGATTATTAATTTATGCTCACAATTGTGATGGTATAAGTTTATATTGGATAAATTTTACATGATAAATATGAGAATAGTGTTGATTTTAATAATCAATTACAGAGCCTTCAATAGGAGGTAAAGTGCGATTCTTCATGAAATTGGAAACAACAACTTTTAGCTGTGAGTTAGCTGAAACTGAATCTTTGGATAGTTTTTCCAAATATTTGAATCGAATGTAATCTATAAGTTTGAAAAATTGTATACCATAAGTTTGCGAGAGTTTGTTTCCAGCGATCTAAACCAATGTCATTAGAAAATTTGATAAATATAAAAGTAAAATCATTACATTTAAAGCAGAATTGATCAAATCCGGTGTGACTCTGACAGGAGGAGAATTGAGGGTAGCTGCAAACCAAGTCCACAAATGTTCTATACCATACGGGTTTTGTCCCTTAGGAGGAGTAGTTTGACAGATAGCTGCGTATACCGAGATAATTCCCATCATTCTTTCAGCATAAAGAGTCTCGTCTTCAAGTTCATCGTCACTAAATCCTCTATTAATTGATTTAAAGTATTGAGCTCTGTCAGTGCCTGGTGTAGCACGAGGGCTATATGGTGCGATATATGGACAGTTTTTGATCATCCTGGAATAAACATGCTGAATACAATCTGGATGGCTTTGAAACACTAGGACAATAAGTAGAGCAGAACGATAAGAGTGACCAGGATTAGGCCCACATTCGGTTTCAGCATTTTTTACAGCAGCTTTCCCAAATATATTAAGCGATAGTTTATAAAAATCTTCGCCCATGGAACGTGCTTTGGTCAATTCTTGATTAATTGTTTGGGCAAAAGCAGAGATTTTAGATTTAGAATTAGTGAGTTGGTTGAATTTGCCTTGAATGGTTAACTTAGTTTCTAATCGGAAATCCTTATATCTTGAATCTCCTTTGATACGTGGGATAACTTGTTGATTGATTGACTACAAAAAGGTTAGGGTATAACAGATGATTACACTTGATAAATTTACATTAATGAGCTCAAAAGCAGAATCGTATCTTTTCTTTCCTTCTTCACATGGTTTCTAAAAATCTATTAGATATATAATTAGAAAGTTGCTTATTAAATTTACCAATCCTGGTGCATTTCTTCTTTCAGCTTCCTGCTTCTCTCTAAGAAGTCTTTGTCTTTCTCTTTCTTCTTGTTCTCTCTTTTCTTTTTCAAGACGTTCTTTTTCTTCTTTAGCTTTACGAGCTTCTTCGGCAGCTTTTCTTTCCTTTTCTAATTGCATTTGTCTTTCTTTTTCTCGCAATTCTCGTATTTGTCTGGCACGCTCTTCAGCAGCTTTTGCAGCAAGTTTTCTCCTTTCCTCTTCTTCAGCGCGCTTAATAGCTTCAAGTCTCTGTCGTTCTTCCTCCTCCTTCCTCTTTCTTTCTTCTTCTTTGATTCTCAGTAATTCTTCATATTTGGCTTTTGTTTTAACGTAATCAGGATTAAATTCAAGCAATATCTGAGTAATTTGTTCCATCCTGTCCCAATATTGTTTATCAGCCAAATCGACTTGTTCTTGATGATTTTTGAGATCCAATTCATGCTTGGCACGTGCTTCATTTTCAACTTTTGAGCGTTTAAAAAATTCGGATTCTAGTTCTTTATATTTTTTAGATAAAGATTCATAGTATGATTTAGTCATATTGTTAAATTGGATCAATTGCTCTTTTGAGGATTTGAATAAAGAATCACTAGGGTTAATCTTAGATTGGCTTTGATTATTATCTGATGTGCCAGGTATGGGAATTGTGTTCATTGAAATAATATCTTCATTGTATTTAAAGTTGAAATTAGAAAGCGAATCATTTAAGAATAATTCAAGTTTTTTATCTTCCTAAATAGATAAAATGGAAATCAGTTATTTAATTACTTTATTTATAATGATTCTATTACCTCTTCATCAACTAAAATATAAAGAAAATTTGAGTGTTGAATTTCTGGAGGGTAAAAAGAAGGAATTAACTAAATATCTATTAGAAACTGAATAAATTGGATATATGAAGAATAAATTACGAATTGAACATGATCAAATACACTTCTAGTAACAAATAAAGGAGGATCCTCAACTACAGGATGTATAACTTTTGAGATATCACGATTGGTGCTATTATTGGAAGGGGTTAAAATTCCAGAATTTGTAGTAGTTATTGTTTGTGGAGTCCTAATATATTCAAATATTTAAGTAAGCTATATAAATAATCAATATACCATTATAGCATACCTGATTATTTCATTTTCCAGTAAAACTGGTTGAAGTAGATTTTTCATATAATCTGGAATTAAACGTAAAAACATTGTGAAATATCAAAAAACAATAAAATTGAGTATTATCAAAAGCAGATTTCAATATCAGATGTTATTACGGTTATTTTGTATTGATATTATTGATAATATTTTAGATTTTAAATTAATAATGATGTTTAAAATAACATGTTACCAAAAACAAGGTAAACATATAAGATGGAAAAATAAATAATTATGGGATTTCTGATTGTGATCCATTTTCAAGCTTCAATTTTAAAAAATTGATCATAGTCAGTTTGTATAATTTGATTAATATAATAAATACAAACTTTATTAATATACACAAATATATATTCACGAAATAGCGTGTAATAAAATTGAATATTCAAAATTCTAATAACTTTTTGGAAAATATATTTCATAATCATAGTTTGAAGAAATAATTTAATTGTAAATTGATATAAATTTCTTACCAGATAATTAACAATATCTGAAAATACACAATTATATATCATTATAAAGATTTAGTGAATTGGCGATAGATTGCCCAAAATACAAGGATTATATAAAGTCGATAGAAGGAGATCATGAAAAAAGAACATCTCGAATATCATATTATTATTAGAATTATTGATATAAATCAATAAAGCATTTTAATGCTAACATTATTATTCAGTAGACTACTCTTGATTTAGTAAAATAAGAAATTTAATCGAAACAGCATTATATATTTATATTTATCACAAGATTATAGTAATTATATATTATCGTCACAATACACTTAGGATCAAAATATCAATCATTATTATTCAATACAGATGTTAGTAAAATAATTGAAGAAAATAAATTGGTAATCAATATCATTTGTTATGGGTTTTTCAGCTATATCAAAATAATATTAAAATTTTGTCATATTATAAATATGATTTTTATATCAATTTAAAATTAATCAGTAAACAAAATATATTCAAATTTAACTGAATCAATGAAATATTTGAGTAAATTTTGAATACAAAAACATTAAAATAAATGAAAATGATAAAAATATCAAAAATAAAAATGGCTGTTATATTTTAGGAATCAATATCAAGACCTTCAAATATTAATACAACCTCAAAAACTAGTTATAGTTTTATATTGGTATTTCTCTGTAAATTTGGAAAAGATCAAATTCAAGAGAAATCAGGGAAACATAGTAATATTGAATGCATATGTGAAGTGGGTAAGAAGGATATAATTTTGAACTTTAATATTATATTGATATACATTTAATTATACAACATTATATAGAGCATTCAGGGGAATTAATATAAATCAAAACATATAAGCATTAGAAATTATATTTTAAATTTTAATTACTATATTCCCTAAAATTTCCGAACATTTTTTAAAATTAATCCAGCATCTCTTTTATAATAAGTTAAGGTAGAAAAATAGAAATAATTCAAAATTCCATCGTTTTAAATACAAATTATTATTATTTTTTTGACACCATTAGTAAAGGAAATGTTTAATTTAATATTAATGATTGTATTGTTGCGCAAGTGATGTCATCCAGTTTAAACCAAAATATCAATTAAAAGTGAGTTTGAACAATGTAACTTAAAATTTTATTTAAAATTCATCAATTTTAGTATAATATATTTTACCATTTCCTAATATTATAAACAAAGGAAATGAATACTCGATATCATTAAAAAATGAAGCCAACTAGAAATAGTATTTAAGCATAACAAAATTATGATATATTAATAATGATAAAATGACAGCAAGTTAATTGAATTTAATTGTTTATACAATTGAAATAAAGAATTATGTTTATAATTTTTTTAATAATATGTACTATCTAACCAAAATTATTTTTACAACATTGTATAATAGTTCGATCCTTTAATCAATATCCAATATCTGTTTCATTTTATCGTATGTATAGAATGAAATGGCTACCATAGGAGTTACTTTAATGTACCCAATACTTAAACCTACAAAAAACCCTTTAAATCCCTTAGTACTAGCAATGTGAATGACGGTAGATCTGATCGAGCTAAAAGCAGTTTGAGATGGCATCCTTCCTGATACTTGCATCTTCCTTCTAATTACTTCTAATGGATATGAAACTGTTTGCGCTATTGCACCTGCTAACCCTCCACTAAATAGCTTAGCCCAAGCTTTGAGTCTAACCTTGTTGTCACTAGAACGATAAGTAGCAATTTCAGTAAGTTGAGTTTTCAAATAATAGTTGATTTTAGAATAGGTCAAAAATGACATCCCAGCATAGGGAATCATTCCCAATATAGTAGGAATAAAGCCTCTGTAAAAATTAGATATTTTCAAAGGTATTATTTTGCTCGCAATAGGTTCTTGGTATATATTTTTACATACTTGGATTAGACCAGCAGGGTTTTCTGTTTCATAGGCCATTCTCGTTCGAAGCATATCCACTGGATAGGTGAAAAATACTGATGTAATGCCTAAAATCAACATTAGTCAATCATATTATTATTGCTATTGTTATAATAAATTATCAAGTTACCTGCTAAAGAACCAGCAACAAATTGCATATTACTTTTACCCGCTTGATGTTTAGGAACCAGGAGCTAATTTTATAGGATCTTAATTAATAAAAAACATATCAAGCAAATTGAAATACACTTACATTTTTAAATTGTTCATAAGCCATAAATTTAATTGCAGCATATGGAAATATTCTTGCCAAAGTTGCTGTATTACCCTGAAAGAGTCCAAATATACCATTTTTAGAATATATATCTCCCATAGCTCGGAATACGCCACTTGCAGAGCCTAGATAAAGGAATGGGTTATTGTGTATCACTGATATAAAAAGACTTTTATTTCCAAATATTATTTGGTAAATTTAATGTAATAACCAAATTTAAAACTATAATAGAAAATATAAATATATACTCACCAGCGTATCTAGCAACTGAAGGGTTACCAGCTTGAAATAATATTTTAACTCTATCCAATGGAGCAATAGCAGTTTTAGCTAAATGATATTAAATCAATCGTTTCAATTTACTTATTTTTTTAAATTACCAGCACATCCGGCAACACCACCAGCAAAAAAAGATTTTAATGCATAACTAGTTGTTTTTGATTTAGGTTCAGTTTTAGTTTGTATCTCTTTCATCATTTTTATAATCAATTTATTATTAATTAAATAAAATGAAAGACTTTTTTTAAATAGAATTTTATATATTATTAATATTAATAAATAAATTTAAATTAATTTATTTCAAGTAGTTCATCATCTTTTATACAACAAAATGGATAAAAATTTTAAGTTGATTAAACGTCACATGATGAATATTCGAAATTATATTGAGTTTTAAAATTTTGAAAAAAAATACTTATAAAAATATTATTTTAGTATATTAAGTTATTGGAATTATATATGAAATAGCATTAATTTTTTTAAATATTTTATAATATATATATATATATATACTGTATTTTTTAATACTTATTGATTTAGAGTTTATATCATTTATTAAGTGTTAAATACCTCACAAAATATACGTGTATTACATTTGTATATTACTATAATGTATAACAAAAGATTTTGTTAAAAATTTTAATAATTAAATAAAAAGAATGTGAGATGATATAATATATTTTAATAATTCTATTAGTTGAAAGTAAAATAAAATTATAAAATAAATATTAGAAATGATATGATATAGTACATAATATAATTTGAATTATAATAAAAAAATTTTTTTGTTGAATGAAAAATTATTTGATAATAATAATAAATTCAAATCTATAATGTATTGGAATTATATCTAACCAATATTCTTATCTTAAATGCTGCTTAAGAATTATTAAAATGTAATTATATCAATAATTTAACTATGGTCAAGTGAAATGATTAAATAATTGGTAATTATAATAATTTGAATAATGATTCATTCCGATAATTATTAAGCAAAAGAAATATTTGCATAAAATATTAATTTAATAGAGTTCAAAAAGACTATGAATAAAGATAATATTGCTTCAAACAGATAATTGTCAGAATATATATGATGTTAATTCAAAATACTTATTGTTTAAATAGCTCAAAAGGCTAAATGATTATTATATATCTAATATAAATAAATAAAATATATTGGGTTTATATTATTATTATATTTTAAGATCTTGTATACACTTATATTTGAAAATCTTTAATCTAAACTCAGGTTTTTGCTTAATATTAATTTTAAATGAAGATAAATTCAAAAATAATTCGTTGTATTAAAGCTATTATCCTTTATCAACAGTCTCAAATCAAATTATTTATGTTTGAGAAGGATACAATTAATTATAATTTTAGTAAAATTAAATAAACTGATAATAAACAACAGATAATAATGAATAAATTATTAGTATCTAATAGTTTTATAGTATTAAAATATTAAATTATTAAAAATATTATACTGTTAATGAATAAATACCCAATATCATAAACAAAAGCTATAAAGTTGTATATTACTATTTCAAATAGTTTAAAATGAGGTAATACTCACTATTGAATATATTAAAAAATAAAAATTAATGTATTAAAATATGGAGTAAATTGTAATTACTTGTATCATATAGTTATTAATATCAATCATATAATTGTATTTTACATCCTTCATTATATTTTAAAAAATAATATATATAGTTATTTCTGATTAATTCAATATTTAAAATTAACCACTCAATTATTCTGATACAATAAAATTTTATTATGAAGATTATTAAACATGAATATTTGCAACCAATTCCAAACACTAAAATAGGTTCTTAAATATCTGTAAATAGAATATTTATTAAATAATAATGTTAATTCCTTAATTAATATCAATTTACATTAATTATTCAAATTATTAGTTAATGAATTTGAAGATTAATTCAGAAATATTTATTTATATAAATTAAAGGTATTAAGTAAATATTAGTGATATTCATAAATGGATAGCCATCATATTAAACTTTACATTGATTGTAATTACAATATAATATATAGATGAAGAAATCAAAGGTATCTCAGATTTCCTAAGACTGTGTATATGCAAGATCTAAAATACTTACAGAATCCATATCCTGTTCAGGATAAGTGTATACTCTGAGCTCTAAGCGACCTTTTGGAGGTTTGACTGAGGCGGAATGACTTCTTACATCAAGATCTGTAAAGGGAAAAGGAGAAGAAACATTTGGTTGCTTTTTTAAATTCGCAGCTTCTTCTTCATAAATTCCTAATTCGTCAGATGGAATCCATAAAACGGGCTGTGGAGATGAGAAGCTAGGATGTGAAAAATATCTCTTCAAATCTTTCTTTGAACCTTTACTAGAATGGGTTGGGAATCCAGGTGATTTTTGAGCTGGAGGAATTAAACCATAAGAACTCATAGAAGATGGATCCAATGGAGTATCGGATGCGAAACCTTTAGGAGAAGGGAACTCCAAATTGGTTTCTTGTGAGGGAGTGGGGATCGAATCAGAGCCAATTTGACTTGTGAGGGATTGGGATTGATTTAATTCGATTTGGTTTTCTTCATCTCTAGCGACAGATAGATTGGCAGAATCTAACAAATCAACCTTTAATCCAAGATCAACTGGCAAATAACTTATATGGTTTTTGAAAATATGCACCAGAAGATAGTGGAAAATAATTGTGATTACCAATAATATTGCAGAAACAACAATCAGAGGGGTGATTAATGTAGCTATCATTATTCCGACCATCATTATAGTTAAGAAATAGAGTCCAGTAAAAATTTGGTGAATAGATTGAACAAAATATAAACCACCAGTCTCAATACTTGAGTTATCATAAACGTACATCACTTGGTATCTATATACAAAGTAAAATATTGCGAAGTATAAAGTAATGAATAGGTTTGATATAGGTGCAATAGTACAATAAACTGCTCCAATGCTGAATATTAGAGTATTTTCTGGCCATAATTGACCCCATTGAATTTGTTTCATATCAAGCAATTGCAATCGGGTTCTTGGAGTGGAAACAAAAATCAAGGGTAATAATTGACGTTTAAGCAGATCTGCTATAGCTAAAATTTCTTGTGCTGAAGCATTCAAAGCCTTTAACAAGACGTACGTAATAAAAAATGTAGAGTTCTTTGGAAGCACAATACTTAGAACCTTAAATATGGCTTTGGGATCTGCAGTGATATCTTCCCAAAACTTAGAAATTTGGGCGACACTGCCAAATATAGTAGACCCAAACAGGAGTGTGATTACCAAAAACCAAAAAAATTTCTTCATTACCGAAATTGTTACATCTGTTTTTCTAGGTAATCCTTGGTGTGTCGAAATTAGAGCGAAAATAATAGGGACCATCATATTAAGAACAGAGATTAATACGGGAGGTAGAATAGCTTGAAGAAAGTTGACAAATTTAGGATCGAGATCTCCGATCCATTGAAATCCAGGTCTATTTTTAAGGCTGTTAAGGTTGGATAAACCGCTGACAAAAGCAATAGGAATAAACCAAAATATAGCTATAGCAATGCAAACAGCCTCGCCTAAAACAGTTCGAACCATCAATTCCAATGGCTGTAAATTAAGATTTTGCCATAACATATCCTTTGGTCTAACTCCAACATGACGAGGATCCATTTTCAAATATCTATGACTTACAATTGTTTGAGCGGCCATATGAGCCGCAATTTGTTTGTTAAAAATAATAAAAGCAGACTTTAATGTGGGAAACGTATCATCTTTCTGCCTTGTATTCTGAATGGTCGCATTTAATAAAGCTAATTCCTTGTGATAATAATCGATAGAATCTACTCTTTCTCCAAACCTTCCTAAGAACCCTGTAAAATGGGTAGGTCTAGCAACCTTACGATTTGCTTTCGTACATGCTGTGATGTATTTAGTTTCAGCTAGTTCAAGTTTGTTATGAATGTCATCTCTTTTCTTAACCAGTTCATCCAAAGATTTGGATGATTTATTGATAGTAATTTGTTTAACACCACCTGGATAAGCATTAAAAAGCTGAGATAATGATTGCTTATTTAGCAATTTATCAGGAATTGATCCAACGAATAATGTTCGAGCATGTAATGTTTTTGAATACTTAGGATCAGTGAGATATTCATGTCTGAGCTTGACGAAATCTTGCATGGAGAAAAAGCAGATATAAATTGTTGCTCCTATTATGTAATTATAAATATGAAATAAAGATACGAACATATTAAATCTTACCAACAAAAAGGTAAGTGAAAATTAAATGAGCCCAAAGGCGAGCTTGATTTTCTGTTGTTATGTTACTAGAACTAAGGAGATCTAATCCAGCCGCATTGCCACCTCCAGTAACGTTTAGAGGAATCAAAACAATAGTAGTAAGAATCGAAAATCCACCAAAAAGACAAAGAAAATTACGAAGAGATTTTACAAACATAAAATTGTCTAAACCGCCTACTCTCAGTAATTCTTTGTCATCAAATTTAAATACATTCAATATCCAGCCAAATAAACCTGGTTTAATCGAAGGCGCTTTCTTTCTACAAACAACATTGAATAATTAACTTCGAGTGATATTAAAAGAACTTACTCTTCTTCGACCATATAAGTTTTAGGAAAGTAAACATTTTTGAAATAAGGTCTTAAAACAGTAAAAGCTGCAAAAACACAAACTCCAACTGCAAAGTTAAAGTAAAATGCAGTAGCTAGATCTTCTAAAGAGGTGCTTGAATCCTTATCGGACATTTAGAATTTAATGAAACGAATAAATCTAATACTTTCAATGTTCTTTGGGTTGAGTGGGCAATAAATTGTTTTGTAAAAAATTGGATTGTTAGAATGGTAATAGCTTTTTATATGGATTAATGTATAAATATAAA
Organism: Conidiobolus incongruus B7586; assembly: GCA_000697335.1. Taxonomy (NCBI): domain Eukaryota; kingdom Fungi; phylum Entomophthoromycota; class Entomophthoromycetes; order Entomophthorales; family Conidiobolaceae; genus Conidiobolus; species Conidiobolus incongruus. Next base: position 25,484 of record JNEM01009894.1, read on the forward strand.
CAAACAATACTTTGTCAAGCTCAACAATTCACTAAATGCAATTTTTAGTTTATTGCCATTTCGAGATTCTCACACATTTTACATCAATAGCAGTCATCAATGAGATTAGCCAATCATATTAATGAAATTCGAGATTTGATCAAGGCATTATCCACTTTAGTTTCTAAAATATGATTTAATGATTATTTAAAGGGTTTAAAAAAAATAAGAGATATCCAATCATATTAAAAGTCAAATTGAATAGTTTTCGTAAATTAATGGTAATAAATTAAGATTAGCATTCATAATTTAATTAACTTTATCAAACCATTCATATCTAGTACAAAGATTACAAGGGGTTTTAAAAATTGTGGTAATCCTTCTCCTTTACTACTTATATTCTCGAATGATATTTATTTAATCTACATCTTTAATGTAAGAATGGAAAAATATACATTATTATTAAAAAAACAATAAAATTATCATTATTTTAGAAATATTTAAAATGATAAAAGTGTTCAAATTTGATATCTTTGTTTTGAAAATTAAAGCTGTGTCATCATTTACAATTATGTTCAAAAAATATTCAAAAATATGGAGCAGAATATACAATGGTATCCTTTTAATAATAATCCTAAGGAATAGCAGTTCTATACGATAATTATTTGTTTCATTGTTGTGCTTGGTACTTGAATAAATATTATATATCATCATTTGTTTCGCGATCGATGAAAATTTTACTTAAATTTTTATGATTCATAAGAAACAATGCTTATTTCATAATGGATTACATGTTTCTCAAGTTTATAATTATCCATGAATTAGCTATGTCTTCAATCAACACTTGAACACACTATTCAACTATTATAAATATGTTTTTTCTTGATCAATAAACTTGCAACTGATGTGATTTGTTTATATTAGTTTATTGCATTACCTAAATAATAACGAAAGTCAGATTTCATTTTGATAAAGTTTTTAACAAATTTATTGTAATAACTGGATTAAGTGTAATTTTTGGATTTTTCATTAAAAATAACAAATTATTTAGACTAATTTTCATTACATTAGTGAATTTGCTAAAAGTGGCCTAAAATCCTAATTAATTTGTCTAATACTCTAATTGAAAAATTCGAATTTGTGACTTTGACATAAATTAAAACAGCTTTTAATATCATTCCAAGGATTATAGTATTCAAAATTTGAGGAGAAACATCAATTTATCATCAGTTTTATAAAATATAACGTAATCTTATCGAAAATTATATTTTATACTATACTTACTTATTAATATCGAAATATTAATAAAATTTTTATATATTTTCATTTTAACAAGTTGCATTTTATAATACATCTATCCTTATTAATGGCTCAATTATATAATAATAATATATGAAATCAGAGTATATTTTATTCTCTGAGTTTAAAATAAAATTTGAATATTCATTATAAGATTAAGTATATATCAATCTTTCATACACATTTAATTTTTAATTCAATTATTATTATCATGTGTAGAATTATAGCTATGTATAACTAGTTACTTGGTAATGCTTCGTGATATTTTGTTTAAAGATGTTTATATATAATTTGAATATTAACAAAAACCAAGTTAGATATACTAATACACATGTGGTGGACATTAATATCATATTTGGGGAAGTGTTTGTTGATTCTAAACTGAATATTTTATACTGTGATTTCATTTATTACATTCCAAGTGTGCAATTTTCAGAATGATGTTTATAATCCTGTATTATCTATTTATAGTTTCCTTAATCTGCTTGTGAATAGTTCTAATATGTTACCAGATTACTTCACTAATATTAGATGGTGATTGATTATATTAGATTTTAATATTAATTAATACTGAAAATAAATATTTATTTTCCTTAATATCATTATTGTTTCACACTGTTATTTAAATTTGAAAATAAATCTTAATAATAAAACTGATTCTTACATATTATCACAACAGCCATTTGTTGCTATTAGTGCAGAAATTAAGTAATGGCACAATTTTAAAATTAAAATTAAACAAATAAATTAATAAATAATATATAAAAATTAATGAATAATATAAAATTAATAGCCTCTTTTATTATTAATAACTCTTTTCTATACCTTTGGTAAGCTTCTAATACCTAAAAAACAGTTTTTTTTATTAAGGACTGAAATTTGATGTTTCACAAACCAATTTAATTTGTTTACAGGAATTTTTTTTCCTGCAAGCTGTTTTTTTAATTGTCTAAAACAATTATAATCACATAGATTATAATCAAGTGAATATACTAGATGTAGTAACTCCCTCTAATTTTTTTTATATAAAAAATCTTTTACAGCTTTAACTTTATGTATTTTACAATTATTATGCAAAATAATAAGTGTCTTTAATTTATATTGAGAACACCATTTAGAAATTGTTTTATTTAAAAAAGTAATATATAACTTACTATTAATTAATTTTCCTTGAGGTATTAAATAAGAAGACTATATACCATTATAATCTATTACAACAATTAACATTTGCTTATATTTAAAGTGCTTATTCATTAGAATTTGTGGAGGGGATTGATTTAGCTTAACCCAACATCTTGTTTTATTTTTAGGTAAAGGATTATATAAAGGAATCTAAGATTTATTAATTGTAAGTATTCACTGTAAAAACCTTTGTTTTTGGTTATACCTTAATAAGTTTAGTTTAGCTATAGCTACTCTAGTTTTTTTTTTGGGCTTTTGTTAAATTATAAGGTATCTATTTTGTATTTTTATTAATTAATCTAAGTTTAAACTTAAGTAAATATAACATGCTTGTATAATTAATATTAAATTGCTTTGATAATTCTCTAACAGAAATAAAAAGGTATTTCTTAATATATTTTTTTACTCTATTAGTAAGTGAAAAAGTAACAATAGAAATTAGTCTTCTAGATTTTGGTAAATTTTAAATAGTGTCCCTTCTAGCTTTAAAATCACAAATCCAGCAATATATGGTAGTTTTAGATAAAGCACCATCTCTATAAGCTGTTTGCAAGTTTTGGATGATTTTAGAGGGTTTATGGTTAAGTTTTAAAGATACAAAAATAAAAGCCTTTTGATAATCACAATCTAGTTTAAGCATGATTAAATTTAAGTGTAAATTTTAAAATCAAAATATTTTAATAAAAATAATAATTAAAATTGAATATATATATATAGTTTGAAAATATTTATTTTCCTATATATTTTATATATATATAATCTTTCAAAACATATAATATGTTTGAAAGATCAGAAATTAAAAAATTTGCCATTTCTTAATTTCCATACTAATATTACAAAGAAATACCTTCCATTACTTTTTTATATAGTTAGTTTGCATATTAATAATGATTTAATTTTGATTGAAATATGACATATTGAATATAAAAAGCATATAATAAATTATTAAATAAGAGATTTTATTTTATATTTCAAATAATATAAAATAATTTCAATTAATACCAATTGATCAAAACTAAACAAAATCATGATTGGATAGATTATGTACACATTTAATAAAATATTCTGATTTTGTAAAAATAAACTTGATGAGAATAATATATAATTTGAAAATTTTTTATATTTGACCTTATAATAACATCTCAATAAATATCTTTAATATTCAGGTAGTACTTTGGTATTCGTTGTTTGATTTCTTTATATGAATTTAAATTTGTAAAGTTCACAAACCGATTCGAATAGTTCTTAATGAAGTATTATAATATAACAAATAATATGTTATCATTGAGAAATTATTATATCCTTATTTAATTAAAATATAATATTTTATTACTTTGATTTTTAAATTAAGCTTCGAATTCAAAACTGTAATTTGTAAACTATTACAAATTACTAAAAAAACATTATGCAAATTTTGTTTACTATAAAATTACCTAGTTAAATATACTCCTATACAATCTATAAATAGATTAACAAACAAATAATACTTCATTTAATGATTAGCAGATACCTTGAATAAATTTATTTCAAAGTTATATAATTAATACTGGAATAATGATATTTTTTAAAGACAAACTAAAAAGTGACCAAATTCAATGATAAAAATAATGACGTTTCATGTGGATTGAATTGAATTTAAATGTAAATGATTAATGTGAAATAATCGATATTAATATTAAATATCCTTAAGCATATTTATAATTGAAAATAAATATAGAATTCCAAAATTGTTTATAAGATTTTTTGTGAAGATTAGATTCAAATTTTATAAAATTAATAAGTAACCGCTGTTTTAATAGCTTCGAAACATCTGTGCATGTCAGGAAGGTAGAACTTTTCGAATACTAAGGGGAAAGGAGTGTCATAGCCACACACTCTTTGGATGGGAGCTTCTAATCTTAAGAAGCACTCTTCTTGGATAGTGCTGGCAATTTCGGCAGCAAAGCCCATGGTCTTAGGAGCTTCATGAGCAACTACTAAACGACCAGTCTTATTGACACTATTGACAACTGTTTCAACATCCCAGGGGAAAATCGTACGAAGATCAATTAATTCACAGCTTAGACCAGGGAATTTTTCTTCGGCAAGTTGGATAGCATTTTCTAAGGCATAAATTTGACTTCCCCATCCTAAAACGGTGACATCTTTGCCTGGCTTCAAGATTTCAGCTTTACCTAAGGGTAATTCATAGTCTCCAACAGGAACGTACTCAACAGCGGCACGATACAAAATCTTGGGCTCAAAAAATAAAACAGGATTGCGGTCACGAATTGAAGCAAGAAGCAAACCTTTAGCTTGTATAGGACTTCTGGGGATGACAACCTTTAAGCCAGAGGCATGAGGGAAGAAGGCTTCGGGACTTTGAGAGTGATAGTGACCACCGTGGCCAACAGCACTGCAGGGAGAGCGGAATGTCAAGCCACCGACATCGAAGATACCACCAGAGCGGTAACGATATTTTGCAGCTTCATTAACAATTTGATCAAAAGCAGGGAAGATATAGTCAGCAAATTGCATTTCAGCAATAGCAGTATGACCCATAGCAGCCATACCAATAGCGAAACCAGCAATACCTTGTTCAGTCAAAGGAGTGTTGAAAACTCTGTCTTTACCAAAAGTTTCAGCCAAACCCATAGTACAACGGAACACACCACCAAAAGCAACATCCTCACCAAAGATAACTAAATAATATATTATAAATATTGTAAATTAAGGTCGATAATTTTATATTACCTGCTTTTTCATCTGTGGCCAAGGCAATTGACATGGCATCATTCAAAGATTGAAATAAGTTGAGTTTTTTGGTTTCTCCTATAAATACCTTATTAGTGTCATGTAAATATTATAAACTTGATTCGAAGTACCGTGCTCAACACCGGTACCAATCAACTCGGGATTTCTCAAAGCATCATCGTGATTCTTTTTAATAAACTGAGAGTGAGCAACACCTGGGTGAAAACCTTCAGCTGGAGGTGGACTTTCAGCGAAAGCTAAGGGAGAGGAATGAAATTTCTATTTCAAACATTCAATATATATATTATTATTATTATTATTATTATTAAACTTTCAAAAATAAAATGTATACCTTATTTAAAACAAGTCTTGATGTGATTGTATTGTTTTTAGAAATAACATTTAAAACAGATCTTTGATTTAAAAGTCTAATCATCTTGTTTAGTATATGAGTTGATTATTAATAAAAAAATCAAATGATTGTTAATAAACGTTGATTTTCTCACTTTATATAAATACTTTATTTTCAAAATATATTGGATATTTAAGCCATCTCCACACTAGTTTTCATATTATTTTGGTGACGAATGAAGTAATATTCAATCCTCAAAATCATACCTCATTTAATACATGAATATGATTGGGTAAATCAATTCATTAAGGTCATTGACTGCTTTATTTTGAAAAGACACTGGATATACTCTTGTATCACATGATCTTTGAATTATACTATTTTTATTTTTCGAATTTCTGTTAATTAAATTTATCCAATCATTTTAATTATTATGGGATATTAATACTCATATAACAATTATATATAGAAATTTGATCTATTTAAAAAAATATCATATATTAATTGTATAAACTGAATTTTATATAACCTAATATTATTTGATAATTCAAAGACTTAATATATATTTAAATGATCCAAATCTATTGTATAAATATAATGTAATATATGTAATTTGATTAGGTATTTTGATTGCAGTGTTAAAATATAAATTTGATTCAAAGTCAATATTAAATCTTATATAAAAATAATACCAGTAATAATTATGATATTAATATAATACATCAAAAATATTATCCTTAGTGGGTCATTAAAATATATTTTAACAATTATGATTAGAAATATTCACTAACTTTTCAATGTTCTTTATGTTCCAACTTTATAAATGGTTTAATTTTACAATATTATCAATTTGAAAAAAAATCAAATTTTAAAATTTATTAATGAAAATGTTAATATAAAATAATAGCTTATGATTTTCACAGTTTTTGCTGTATTTTTTTATTTTTCAACCAAGAAAAAATCTTGAATATGACTTTATTTTTCAAATCAATTAAATATTTGAATTTTTAATAAATAAAATATACTGTATATACTTGATAAAAAATTTTTATTAAATAATTGGTAACTTTATAGTTTTTTTAATTACAACTTGAAAAAAATATTTTAATAAGGAAGTATACTTTTGTTGACAAAAATAAGGATACTAGTAATTTGCAACATCACTTATAAAATAAAATATATTATCAACAATTGCAACAACTATTTGATAAGTGAAACCTTATCAACTAATATAATATATTTTACTTATATCAAATCACTTAAATTTTTATCCTGATTTCATGAAAAAGCATTATAATTTAATCAATTTATTAATATATAATGGTTAAAAATTTAAATTTTTTATGAAACATAAAATGATTAATTGAATATATTGGTAATATTATTGTTTTTATGAATTCAATTGTTAAATTATTTAAAATAAAGTAGGTTATTATACTTAAAGAGATATTACTCTTTTATTATGATAAATTCATACTTATTAAATAATTCTAATTTTCAATAATGTCGAAATAATAGAATATTATTTTATATTTAATATTTAATTGATAAAATTTTAAATGACTGTTGATGTATTAATATTAACCAAATACTCTTTCACTTTCTTTGCATTTATTGTATGATAATCTTAAATTAACATTATGATATGATACTAAATGGTAATGCTCATATTGATCATTGATTTAATGTATGAATCCTTTGCTTTATTGTGTCGAAAATGTAAAACAAGTTTATTTATGTTTATAGTTTGTGTAATGATTTAAACATACTCAATATTTTCATATCATTGACTGATGACATTAATAGTATCTAAACTATATTCAGGGAATGTACTGGTTTCTAATTCCAATCTAAATGCTCTCCAGGCTATTTTGGTAGAATGCGATTGAACCAGCAATTTCTTAAGAGAATAAGGACTTTCGATCCTAGGTTGCTTCCTTAAATCGGTACTTCCTTGGTAAATTCCTAATGGATCCCTGGGTATCCAAACGATCGGTTGGGGGAAGGCAATGATTGAATGTGCAGAATAGTACTCTAAAGATTGATCGTATAGACTACGGGACGAGTTTTGACTCTTTAGGGGTCCCAAAAAGTCTAGATCCTGTGAGTAGATATTCTTTGCAAACTCGGCAGATTTTCATTTATGAAGAAGTTTAGTTGATCTGAAGCTTTCAAGAGATCCAGAAGAATATAGTTCTTCATCGTCGATTTGAATTCGAATACTGGCGCTTTTAGCTTGGGAGAGTGAAGAATTATGGTGCGATTTAACAGAATAAAAATCAGTATCTGGTGATTTAGGGTGGAGTGGTTTTACTTCTAGGATAGAGAATAATGATGCGGTTTCCCTTTCATCCTCCAAAGTTTCAACAGATAAGTCAATGTCCGTTGGTAAGTATTTGACATGACTAGAAAATATAAAATTCATCATATATTGACTGAGCATAGATAAAAACAATAAGAGCAAATATAAAATAATAAACTCTACCTTTTTGATCGAAATAAATATCCCAAAAATGTAATACATAATAAATAAATGCCAGAGAATAGTTGATTCACTGCCTTTACAAAGAATTGTCTTCCAGATTGAGTGATTTCTGTATCGTAAGCAAAAAGCATTTGATGATTTTATACAAAAAGGAAGATCCTAAAATGCACAGTAATGAATAGAGTGCATATTGATGTTATTGTATAATAAATTGTGCCGATTGCAAATATTATGGTTTGATCTGCCCATAACTGTCTCCATTCTGCCTCTTTTAGCCTCATTAGAGTGAGCTTTGCCCTAGGAGTTGAAGCAAGCAAGTAGGTCATCAACTGTCTTAAAACCGAGTCCTTTGGAGAGAGGATTTCGAGCAGCTGCATTTAAAGTCTTCAATAAGATATAGGCATTGAAGAATTTTGGATTTGGTAGAAGAATTGTAGCAAACAGATTGAAGACAACAATTTTGTTTTTGCTGATATGCTGAACTTAGTCCTAAATCAATGCAATACTACCAAAAACCGTGGACCCAATTATAAAAGTAATGACAGTAAACCAATAGTACTTGTACATGACTGATAGTTCAACATCGTTTTTTCTTGGAACACCCTGGTATTTTGAAATCCTCGCATAAATTTTAGGGACTAGTTTGTTCAGTAATAATATCGCAATGACAGGTAAGATGGACTGGATGAATGCTAGAAACTTGATATTCAAATTTTCAATCCATTCAAACCCAGGTAAGGTCTGAAGTTTGCTCAAATTCGCGACTGCATTGACTATTCCGACAGGAAAATAGCAGAATGCTTCAATCAAAGCTCCTAGTATTTCGCCAATTGCTCCGCGAACCAGCAATTCCAGAGGAGTGAGATTCAAGTCTTCCCATATCATGTCTTTCGGTTGAACATCTACGTGCCTTAGATTCATATGCAAAAACTGATGGCTAAAAACATTTTGAGCTGTAATATGATTGTTAAATATTACAAAAGCCGATTTCTGGGGTGGAAAAGTATTGTATTGCTTTCTCAAGTAATGTATTTCTGCATACATTAAAGGTAATTGCCATCGATAATGATGGATAGTGCCAACTCTCTTTCCCATTAGTCCTAAGAATCCGATCTGATGGTTGGGTCGTGTCACTTTTTTACCAGCTTTATTGCATGTTATAAAATAACGAGTTTCAGCTAATTCCAGTTTATTGTAAGCCTTATTCCTACGTTTTATGACCACACTTAGCTTTTTAGTTGATCCATTAACTGCAATATGTATAATACCACCATGATAAACCTCAAATATTTTTGTTAGCTGTTCTTTACTTTGTAATTAGGCTGAAATTGAACCAATAAATGGTCTTCTCGCGTGAGGTTTGTTACAATAAAGGAGATCTGTTAAATAAGCGTGCTTCCCTCTAATATATTCTCTCGTTAGACGAATACATACATAATTGCTGGCACCTATTATTATATTTACATTAATATATTGATATCAAAGTATTAGTGATCTTTGCTAATAAATATATAAGCCAATAAAATATGAGTCCAGTATCGATCAAAGGCGTCCATATTAATATTACTCGAAGTTGAAGAATCTAAACCATGTAAATCACTATCTCCTGTGTCATTAAGCAGAATTTTAATAATGTTTGATGTTATAAATTTCGGACAAATTCATCATCCACCTTAAAAATTTGATCAACATATATCCATCCAAGCCTGATATATGCAATATATTTTCGTTATTTGCGAAAAGTAACTTTAATCCAAGCAAACATTCCATTATTCAAATCATTCACTTTTCTATATCAAAAAATAATAATCAAAATATAGTCGAATTATGTATGTATTTCTGATTACTGGAAATTGTTAAAGATAATTTTGGTAAATAAATTCCATTGAAATACGTTCGAATAATTATAAAAACAATATATAATATAGTACCTACTGCAAAATGAAAAGAATAACTATTAAAATCATGTAACAATGTATTTCCTGTTTTGCTAGCTAATCCATGTGAATGTACAGTATCATTGAAAAAATTAGGATTTTCAAAGATATTATCAAAATCCAATTTTGAGTCAATATCCATTTAAAATCAATTATTGATTTAAAATTAACAATCAGTAATAAAATCTTATTAAATATTAAGAATTCTTTGAAACAATATGACCAAATAGTTATAGATATATAATTATTAATTTTTACTATCAATCATCGCCAATTTACTCTCGGATTATTTCATAATTTTTTTAAATTTATTTTTTGAATTGAAAAATGGAATGTACTGAATTAAAATAAATTTTACTTCAAATTAGGAATTTTTTCATATTCCTCAATATTTTAATACATTATTTATCAATATATTTATTTTTATTCTTTTAATAGTAAACAATTCTTGAAAAAAAATTAAATCATTAAAAATTAAAGCACTTAATTAAATTAGTAAAAGCTTATAATTGATTAAAATTACACTTATTTTTTTTAATAATTTTAATTAATATTAATAAAATTTAAAATTAATTCTATTAATTTTAATGATATATATTAGTTTTAACCAAAATTCTTAATTATTAAAATTATGATTAACTTATCCAATGAAATGTAAATCAAATATTAAGAAATCTAAATACAATTTTAAAGTAATATTAGTTATATGAATAATTATATTATATACTACTGTATAAATCAATATATTTAAATTTAAGCACTTAAGGAATTATTTCATTTAATGCCGAATTAGAGTATTTACATGAATCTCTTTTTGGTTCATTATCATATTCAATTTGTTATTCTCAACACTGTCAATATCATATTATCAAACTCGGTATAAATTTACGAGTACTTCTTTTGTTAAATTATATTATACAAATACTAGTTTTTCAGACAAAGTTTATTTAAATTTTATCATCTGATGAGGTATGAGATATTGATGTATAATTTATTCAATCAAAGCTACATTGAAGTATTCTCAAATGATCAAACATGAATTTGATTTTCACTGCTGAATAATGATATTATAAAAATTAAGTTGATTGTAATGTTAAATGAAGCCAATAGATATATATGAAATGAACATAAAATTATATTAAAAACAAAATTAAACAGATAATTTGATAATATAAAAATAGATGAATAAAATCAATTAATAGTCTTTATGTCCTGAATAAGATAAAAGGAATTTAAAATTATATAGTATGAACTCATATATTAAATGAATCAGCTGGAATTAGAATTTAGTTTGATTGTAATTAAAACAAGAATGATCCTATCAAGAAGGAAGCAATGGCAACACCAATAATGATTTGAGCGTCTAATGGCTTATGAATAGTTTGAACACCCATTTGAGAAGTACTGCTTTCATTAGCAAATTTAGAAGAATTCTATATTAAAAATATAAGTTATTCGATCATAAATTAATTTGAGGAATATAATATACCTTGAGTTCAGAATATTGAGCTTTCAGAGTTTCTAATTCAGTATTAAGTTGAGCTATTGTAGCTCTAGCCTGGTCAAAGAATTAGTTAATGGTATAAAATTGTAACGAATGTCATTACCTGCTCTAATTGATATTGAAGGTTAGTGGAGTTGTTATTAGTGGCATCAAAAGATCTCATAGTAGAGCTGAAATCTGGCAAAGGAGCGTGAGAGACGGAGGTTTCCCTGGCTGTTGAATATTGAGGAGGTGTGTTTTGAGGTGTGGCCAAACCAGTTTCGGTTTTAGACTCAGGGTCTAGGGAATTTTCAATGGCACTTCTTTGACTCTCCTTCTCAGCCTTTGACAAGAAGACGACACGAAGTTTCTTTTCTTTGATTTGGTCAGTACCTCCTTGCTCAATAGTACCCCACTAGAGAATTTTGAATTAATAAAATTTATCAAAGAAAGATTGGACTTACAAGTGAAGAAATAGGTAAATCTTGCTTGTCAGCAGTAATCAAAGTAGTTTGAACTAGAAATTTATCTTTAGATTTGAAATCAGCAGGGGGTTCTTCTTTAAAAGGTTGAAGTAAAACTAAAAAATTACAAAAGGTAAGATAATTTGAAGACGAAAAGAAATGAAGGAATCTTACTTGTTACTTCAACTTCTCCATTGGCTTCAACTTTACCAGCATTAGGACGTACGCAATATTGGCGTGGAGAATTGGTTTTAACTTTGAAAGCAATAGGTTCAGAGTTACGATTTTTTATTTTTAAAATTTCTTGACTTTGAACAGTTAAAGGTCCTATATTTTAAAAATTAAGTGTATATTAATAAATGAGAACAAATTAAACTGAGAAATTAATAAATTGAATAATGGAGAAGAATCATGGATTCAGATGACATAAATGAGATTGAATAAATTATACACTTACTTTCAAAGATTAAGTTATTAGAGGGCTCAAGAGTAACAGACATTTCGTATTTGAAGGATAATTAATGAATATAAATAATTTTTAAAATGTATATAAACTGTTCAAGAGAATGATTTAACCAAAAGATAAATTATATTAAAATTTTTATGCGTGAATAAAATTTATGATGTATCACAAATGCTCAGCTAAGTCACCAATTCAAGTTTATTTAGAAAATGTCATTAAGCATTGAATTTCTAAAATATATTTATTATGACAATTTAATTTTAATTAAAATTCATATTGTGAGCAATCTTTTATTATTTGAGTTTTAAATTATAGATAGAGTAGATAAATTATATTATGATTGGATGAATTAAAACTTATTAAATGAATAATTGGACGAATATTTAAGCATTTTATTACCAAAAATGTCTGACTTTGAAAATTTTCATCTCATCTAATTAATAAAATAAATATATTATCTAAAATGTTTATGAAAATATCAAATGAAATGAAATTAAAATGATAATTTACTAATTAGCGATATATAAAATATTTTAGTATTATTATTATTATTATTATCACTGTAGTTAAAATTGAATATGAAATGTTTACATTCATACAATGCAAATAGTTGCGTTAATTATGATTAAAGGAGATTATCACATTGTGATAAACATAAAATATTGTTATCTCTGAAAATTCGGACGATTAAAATATATAAAAATTCATTAAGTGGAGAAATAAATGGTTAATTCTTTTGTTTAGACTGAAAAACTGTAATTGCTTGAGGACAGATAAGTTAAAGTTGTGTTTTAGAATAAGTCCAATCAAGATTAAATATATTGATAAATATTGAGATCTTATATATCAATATATATCATATTTTATAATATAAATTTATAACCAAAATTGAAATCCCTTTATATTCATAAGATTTAAATATAAAAAATTGAAGATTATTAGATCATACTTTCTTAGAATATGTCAATATCATTGGTATATGAAATGAAGCTACATTCTCAAAATACAGTTATAATATGATCTCGAAAATATTAATGCTCTCATTATAAGTAAATAATAATAATAATATTGCTCAAGAGTCATTTATTGAGACTAAATAATAGTGATAAAATATCATAAATCTAATTTAATAAGCAAAATCGTTATATCCAGATAAAATTTGAGATCCCACATTTTAGTAAATATGTAATTGAAATAAATTAATGTGACTTATAAAGATAATTAATATATACTTGATGATGAATCAAGCTATAGAATCAATTTTTCATAATCATAGACAATTTGTTGAGTTTGAAACTCATATAGGTTTTCAAAAATTAATTAATTTTCCCTTTGTTACAGGTTTTGGTTATTTAAAATACAAGCTAATTAATTTTGATGGTAATAGCGTAATTGGTAGAACGGCAAAGTATACGTCTATTTTCAATATTCAATAGTATCTTGTAGCTAAAACTATATTTTAGTTCTCTAGTTGAGCAAAATTGTATCAATTGGAGTGATGAAATATTTGAAACTGTAAAATTTCCAATAAGCGAATCTGGCCACTTATTGAGTTGTAAAATTGAAATCACTTTTAAATACTTATCAGAAGCAAGAGCTCAGGCGAGAACTATGGGTATAGTTAATATTGATTTGGCAGAATTTGCTGGTGATAGAAATTTTACTGTTCGATTTTTATTAATGGATTCAAAAATTAATTCTACTTTACAAGTAATAGATATTTTACAGATTATTGAAATATTATTCAATTAGATTGTTTTTAGGTATTTATGAGTTTATATCAGATATCCGGAGATATTATTTATAAAAGGTATTGTTATATCTACATGAATATATATATATATATATATATATATATATAATTAACTAATTGATTTTTATAGACCTAAGAATAATATTAGTAAAGTAACTTCTAGCTTAGATACTTTATCTAACTCAAATGCAACACAAATTGAAACAAATAAAAAATATCACAGCCCAGAAGATTTACTTGTAAGTGAAAATTATCGTGATTAAGGTTTATATTTAATATCATTTACTGCTTATAGATGATTCAAAGTAAACTAATACAATTAACAACTAACTCAAAAGAAAAAGAATTAGTAGATGTAGTTGATGATATCCTGTATAATTAGATAGAGTTTACAAATTGATATTTTTGATTACTAATTTTGATTTAATCACTTGATTTAATAAACCATAATAAAAATTATTATTTATTAAATGGATAAGTCAAGTATCATTGATTAAGCATTGTGACCCAAATCTTTTTATATTTGTAATCAAAATGAACGGTGGAAACTTAATTAACGCTAATCCTACTGTCTATCAAACCAAACAAGACATAACCAGAACTCCTTTACCTGAAGATTTTGACGATTCTGTTATTGATAAATTTGATAAATTAGAAATTTTTGGTATTACTTTATGGAATGATTTTTAATATTAATTATTAAATATTTTTGTTTAGACCTTATCCGCTCTATTAACGATCCTGAACACCCTTTGACCTTAGAACAACTCAATGTCACCCAATTAGATCACATTTATGTTGACGAAGAAAATAACACTGTTAAAGTTGATTTTACACCAACTATCCCTCACTGCTCAATGGCTACTCTTATTGGACTCTGTATCCGTGTTCGTTTATTGAGAAGCCTTCCTGAAAGATTCAAAGTTGATATTGCAGTTCGTGAAGGAACTCATCAATCTGAAGATGCAGGTATTTCAAATTTATGAATTCATTTTAATATTTTTATTAATTTGATTTTTTTTATAGTTAATAAACAACTCAATGATAAAGAAAGAGTTGCGGCTGCGTTAGAGAATCAGCATTTATTAGAAGTAGTGAACCAATGCTTGGCCACAACGACTCCTAACTAAAATATTTATTTTTCCTTGAAAAGATTGTATTCTATATTCTGCTTTCTATTTTACTATTATCGCCTTTATCCTAAATTTATTGATCAAATAAATTCATCACATCGCTTTATAGTCGAATTATTATACTTATATTACAGTCAACGAAACACAAAATAGTTTGCTATTTCTTGCATTACTCTGTTTTAAATCGAATATTCAGATTTTATTATTGAAATAAATATATTTGAAAAATAATTAGTTTTTGAGCTACACATTCAGAACTTGAAGTAATAATAATACAGGTAAAAATGAAATTTAATAGAACTAAATTAAAATCTTCTAGTCTTCTCTTAAATAAACATAATCTCTAGTACTGGTACCAAAATTGATAATATCTTTATGCTTTAATTCCACATATCTTACTGGAGGAATGGGTGTACCGTTCACTTTAGTTCCATTAGCTGATTCTAAATCAATGATATATGGTCTATGAAATCATTAATATTCAATATATAAATATAATAACAATAAATGAGAGAAATTACTTAATAACCATACGTAATCTTCCTTCTTGATCTTTTTCTGTTACCTTTCGGTATTGTAAAGCAGCATGTTGCTTAGAACATGATGCATGATCAATTGGAATATCTACGACCTTAAGAAATATTAATTATTAAAATATAAAATATTAGATATAAGTTATAATAAACTATACTTTTCTATCTCTACCAATTAAATAAGCACTTTGACGATATAATGGTAACATATCTAAGTAATACAAATTAAAATGTTAGTTTTGAATTTGAATAATAAATAATATCAATGAATTACCTATTTCTTTGTCTCCCTTAAACACATACCATCTCCACTTTTGATTAGGTTTAGCAGCATCTGAAGGTTCATTATATTTAACAACTACTCCGTTATAAGTATTGGTTTCAGCTGTCAATAGTCCAGATCGCTCAAAGTTTGGCTTGATTTCTATTTCGGATTCCTCTTTCCGAGGGGATATAGTGCGAGCTCTATCGCTCTGATTAGGTCTATTTTGATTATCAGATCTACTAGAATATCTTGAAGGTGATCTCGATCTTCTAGATCTATTTGGAGATTGTGAACGATCTCTATAACGGTCACTAGTATATTTGGAACTATATTTACTTCTTCTTGGACTTTCTGGAGACATATTTGAAGTTGTTTGGATTTGAATTAGTTTGCTAACATATTTTTTGCAGGACTTGGATTTTTCGTATATTTGAATTATGATATTTAAGTTAAATTTTATCAATTATGGGATTAATTTTAAAGGACAATTTATTGTCAATTAAATTATATCCATATATAGGATGACCTAATATTTGATATTACTAAATTTGGAAATATATCAACTTCTTTTAAATTAGATCATTGACAAAAGTTTTTCATATAGCTTCCTTATTATAATCTATTCACACATTGGTAATGGATTAATATTTTGTTATTTATTAGTATTAATATTAAATTTGGCAATCAATTATTATAGATGGATGAGTAATGTTAATATAAATATGGATATAGGGAACATGGTAATAAATGGAGTAACATGAATCATTGCATTGGACGTAGATTCTGACTTGGATGAAGCTGAGGCTGTGCTAGATCCTTGAGAAGCTTTCTGAGTTTTTGATTTTGTAGCATGTGATTTTTGGTTATTATCAAAGTTGCAGATAGGTCCAAAGTTTTGTGATTCTTCGCACATCTTATTCCATGATTCACATTCGTCCAAAGTGTTCAAATCATTGCAAAGACTTGAGTAGACTGAGAGGTTATCAATGGGGAGGGATGCGCCATTGAGCTTCTTGGGAATTCCAGTACAATTGGCTAGTACCGGGGCATCAGTACATATTTTTACAATAAGATTGGACAATTCGTTGGTAGAGGGTAATGATGGGAAGGGAGAGGCGTTTCTACATTGCTGATTTTTGCTATCTTTTCCTTTGGCGCATAGAGTATTTATGGTATTGCATACATTATCCTTGATTTTGTCAGATTTACAAACGCTGTATAGTACAGAAAAGCTTGAGCAATAGGGTCTTGTCACTTTAGATTGCTGGCACTTTTGCCAAAGACTGCATCCTGCATAAGTAGTACTATTTCCACATATTGAAGTGAGAGATTTGGTAATATCATTGTCAGGGATAACTAAATCACTGCATTCTGTTGCAGTGGCATTTTTGAAACAGGAATCTAAGCTACATAAATGTAATTGAAGCAAGAAGAGCCAAGTTATTGGAGCAAACGAAATAAACAGCTTCATATTAGTAGATTAATTAAGATAACAAAATTGATTTGGACATAGATGAATTCAAGTATTTATACCATAATTTATGACTAAATTTCTTACATAAACAAATCTAATTTTAGTCATTGGATTTAAGTTTATATTCGGTTTTTAAAAGATTGGCATATTACTTAAAGTAAATTAGGATAATTTTAAATATCCAACCAATCAAAATTCAGCATGTGATCATATTTAGATTCTAATATATTTATCAAGAATCCATGCTGTATTATGGTGCATTTTATATTTTATCATTTAATATTTATTATCAATCAGGAATATAAATCTTAATTAATATATCATTTGTAATTTCATTGCTTTATATGATAATTAAATATATATTTGGTTAAATTTACATAAATTCAACAACAAATTGTTGATGAATTTACTCAAATCCGTTATATAATAATAATATACATATTAAAGTTAATTAAAATTTTAATCTTATAAAAATTTATTATTTAATATGTGTTGAAAGAGTTGAAATTGGGGATAAACGCAATTTACTTTATCCTATACTTATAAGCACGGGTTGATTAAATAGTGCAGGTCTTCTGGAAAGTAGATTTGCAATAAAGATCATGTAGATTCGATAAAACGAGTCAAGGACGAATAACCAGATACTTTAAAGGGTTTTATTAAAATATCAAGATTTAGAGCTTGGCCCTAGTCAAGGTTATCCCTAAGCGAATAGGTGCCCAGTAACTATTTTATAGTGTGGTTAGTTCTTTGCCAATGTGTTGAAATTCCAATTACTGTTATAGTCTGGAATTTTCCATCTTGAAAGGATTGTGCCTGGAATTTGTGAGTGGATTACATTCGGAATCATGACGGACAGTTAAAGTTGAATTGCGAGCGGACCTACTGATCCGCGACAATAGTATAAATGATAATGTTATTGATTTATCTAAACTTTATTAACTAATATACATTTTAATATGCAAGGTTAAATAATTCAATATCAGCTTCCAATTTTAGCATAAAATTTTTCCAGTGACTAGTAAGTGAATAACCTATGTTAATTTTATTTCTATATAATGGTTGCGATAAAGATTCTGAATTATATATAAATGCAATTTCGATTGATAGTAATTGCTTTATATAATTAATATATTGGCTAAAGTAATAAACATTTTGAACAATATATGTTATATTTTAGTTTGTCATGATATCCAAAATAAGATTAGTTAATTTGTGTTTTATTCTTCAATTGATTATTTCAAATAATTTTTAAATGGTAATAGGAGTGGAAATAACCTAGATAACACAACTTAAGTTCCCATTCCCAAAGCAATTTTTTATTTCTAAATTTATTATAAAATATGATTTTGAATCTAGGAAATTTGAATATATATTATATATAACTTTGATAAAATTGGCAAAGTTCTGTTAGTAAAAATATTCCCAATATAATAATCAAAAAAGCTCAAATTTTATTAATTGTATAAAATCAGCATCATTTTTATAGTGATTTGATTGCAAAATTTTAATTCAATATATAACAAAAGTTTAAAATATTCACCTGAAAACTTATTTTTTAATTAACATATACTTGAATAGAAAATGTAAATTAGCATTTATTTGGAATTAATTACACAATCCAACAATATTATATCAGTTCAGCAATTTAAATATTAAAAATTAATTTAAAATAAAATAGTATTTGATTTATTAATATTACTTCTTACTTAATCTTTCTTGGATAAAGGCATCAATTCTAGCCTTGAGCTCAACATCTGGAACCACCATATCGATAGTTAAAGGCTGACGATTAAAAGGATCAGTACTATCACTTAGCAAATGTGATTTGATGGTAGAAAGATCAATGGTAATGCCTGACGTAGGCAATTTGACAGGATTTCGCATCAAGGTGGACATCAAAGGATCTTCAAACTCAGGAGGGAAGTCTTGTAAAATTTCATCTTCCAGTTGCAAATCTTGGACTTTAGCTTCAACTTTTTTGACCAGTTGACCCAGCCTTTCTAAATAACTAGCGTTCTTCAAACCAAATTTGCCAAGAATGTTGATTGCCCTATCAAAGTATGATACTTTGAAAGATCTTTGGTCATTTGCCATAGCTTTGATGAAACGATCCGATTCTAAATTCAAATAGATATCCATCAAACTACCTAGTAACTTTTTGGGGTTGAACTGGTACTTTTCTGGGTTATTGACCTTAAGCTCTGTACATTTAGGTCCTACTAGTCCACTTAAAGTATAGTTCAGCATAGCGGCCAAACGATCGACAATTTCTTCAGATAAGAATGGCTTTCTGTTCTCCAAGGTAAGATAGCCCAACATGGCAACATTTTCATTACTAAGAGCAACATAAGAACCAGCTTGACGTTCATCACTATGCAAAGTTTCTAATCTCTGTTCACGATGTTCTTGAGTTTCGGAATTCCATTGTTGGAGATTATTCATTTCGGTTTGAATTGAATGGATTTCTGAAAGTTTTGAAAGAGCTTCAAAGAGTAAGTGAGTAGTATCGTTCATTAACAAATTAACAAATTTCACGAAGAAATCCATATTTTTGGCTTGCTCAGAGAGTCGTTGACGATGCTCATTGTGGTTCCAGAGCACTTTGAATAATAAAGCAATATTATATCTTACATTAAATTTATCATGGAATTGTGAGCTTAGACCTGTATGTTCGACATCAACATAAAATTTCATCAGGGATGGTAATAAATGAGCGAGTGCGAGTGGGTCTCCTAACAGAAGTGAGCCAATAGGAGATTCCGTGGGGCTATAGTGATTCATAACTGAATAAAACAAGGTTTCAATTAACTGAATCTTGGTGTGCGGATTTTTGATCAATTCAGAGTGGGTTAAAAAGGTAATGATAAATGTGACCAGATCTTGAGGAGATACAAGAGTGAAAGCTTTGGGATTATTCCTATAATATTGTGGTTAGAATGAAGTCATAAATTCGAATACTCATATCTACTTGGCTTGGTAAAGGAAGAATTCCGAAATATCTCCAAGGTAGTGCTCGGGAAGCATACAAAGTTGTGGAGATGGTTGCCCTTGAATTGGTAATCTGAATTAAAACAAAAATTAATATTGATAAAAAAAATAGGTGTGATATTATATTACGTAATACGGGTTTGTGGATGTTGAGATGCGGGATCAACTAATCTAACTAACCAAGCGCAAGCCAAGTTAAAAAACAAGAAACACGACTCAGTCAATCCCTCGTCCATCAAAATCAAATCAGTTGTTAATATACTCCCTTGAATGGCCTTTAATTGCATCTGGCATCTCTTAAGCATGAGAGCTTGATTAGGATTAGCTGATTCAGCACCTTGTTGCTCCAGGGTTTCAATTTGTTCTTGTAAATATTCTTTCTCTCTTTGAAGTCTTCGATGTTTAGAGCATAATGTAAGGTAGCCATAATGAAAGTAGCGATATGTAAGATGGAAGATGTGGGATATAAAATTGACATCTAAAGCATAAATTTAGAAAATTAAACAAGTAATTTAAATAATTAATTACTATTAGTGTAATTAGACTGTTTTACAAACTCTTCAACTTGTTCTTTGCTGGCATTGATTCTGACTGCATCTTTTAGATCAATCAAGTTAGATTTGGAAAAGTAGTCAGGATCGATTTTATGAATCTAAAGAAGATATTAATAATAGATATAAGTATTAGTGGCATATATTACGCTATTATGAAATCTATCAATGAAAGGCTGACAGAACTTTAATAAAATTAAATTCCAATTAACGATGAAGCGATCAGATGACACTTCAGCTGCATTGACCTAAAATATATTAGTTGAAAAGGATATTTGAAAATAATTGGGATATTTTACTTGAATACCATCCTTTTTAGTGTTACGATCAATGATATCAGCTAATAATTTTAATGTAGCATCTTTAGATTCAGAAGATGATCGAATAATTTGATTAACCAAATCAAATAAGGTGTCCTATTGATAGTTGGATTAGATGTTATGTATAAATAAATGATTTCATAGGAATATACCAAAATACGGCTGAAAGTGAGTCTTAAACTAGAGTTAGTAGATTGGATATCTTTGACTAATTCGCGATTGTTATCAAAGAAAAACTTGAATGCAATTGGGTTGGTCATATCGGATAAAACGGAAAGTCTGAATGCAGGGCCTAAAGCAATAGTCGATTCAATTTGGAGAGCACTTTGAAGATCAGATGCTGGCATCCAATTGGATAATTTGGGAAAATGGTTAGCGATGGTTTTGTGCTGAAGTAAAATAGTCAATGCCTAGAGATGTTGATATTAAATTAATATAAATTTGGTAAACTCTATATCTTACTTTTAAAGGAGTCCTGAAATCATCAGCAATTGTAAATTTCATAAGAGCCATATTAATAGCATTCACCAATGGATCCAAAATCTATATAAAATATAAGTATAAATCACAATTTCAATAAAAAATAGTAATTACATTAACGAGTTCATCATCTTGGAAACGGTTATAAAGCTGAACAATGAATGCTTCTTGGATCATTCTATTGTCATCAGGCTCTAATACCATTCTATGAGCGAAACTTGGACAGTTGCTAAAATAATATTAATATAAATTATTAAGGATACTCAAGATTATTTACTATTCAGAATTGGGATACATATCAGGGTATGAGATAGATAAACCAATATAGCTAACTAAAAGCTCCATAGTCTTATTTAAACTTTGGACTCTTTCTTCAACTACTTTGGGATCCAAGTTTTTAGCTTTAACAACCATATTCTTTTTGATTTCGTTACAACTCGCCCAACAATCATAAAGATAGTCAAAAACCGTTGGTGTATTTGGTGGCAAATCAAAGAATAATCTTGATACCAAAGCCCCATCCAAAGTAGAAGAGGTTAATAAGAAAGGCTTCTCAACTAATAAATATTTAGTAATCAATATTAATCTGATATCAAGGTAGCTTACAGTTTGCTTCTTCTAATTCTGAAGCAAATTGAGAAAGATATAATTGATTGGGATTATCAGTTGGCTATAATTTTGATTAGTTTAAGTGAATAAAATATAAATATAAGTATACCTGTAAAGTAAAGCGAAAGATTCTAGTAAAAGCAGTGTTTTCCCATTGTTGCAAACTCTAAAATAAAGCTCGATAAAATTACAATTTGATAAAATTTTAACTGGAATACCTTTGTATCAGACATTATTTAGTTTGGAAATAATTCAAAGATTAATAATTTATTATAATATAATTATGCTGTATAATTTTTATGAAAGATAAGGTTTAGATATTTGATATTTTTTGTTGTGATTTTGATGAACGAGTTGAAGTTTGATGGTATTAAAATGCAGTCGTCATCTTCAAATTATTTAATCAAATTTATTAGATAAATTAAACAATGGGACATATAACATTTTAGTGATTATTTGGTGGGAAATATATAGCCATTTTCAATACACCATTATTTTTTAACTTGAAAAAATGTCAATTTGTAATTTTAATACGGCTTTTGATAGGATAAAGTATTATAATAATTTATTACTGTGATCAAAATGAAATTAATATTTGATGAAATATATATATATATACTAAAAGTGATATCAGAAATAGCTGGCGTATTAAGTGTATTTTTAATTTATATAGGTATTCGTTTAAATATGTTGAAATAAAAACAAATATATATTGATTTTGTTAATACAATTTATATGATAAATATATGGGTATGATATGATTAAAGTTTATATTTAAAATTGTGTGATTTATTCACAGAAAACATTTGTTCAAATACTATCAAAATTTTAATTCTCAAGTAATTGTTAAGGTTGAAAAGTTAAAAAATTCTGATTAAAAAACATATAAAGATATATTTATTTTATTTAATTATATTTTACTATATTTTGAATAATCATTAATTTGTTTGTTATATTGGGGAATAATCTTGACAATAACTCAAGTAACTATAATTACCGCACTGAATCAAGAAGTCACTTTGGGAGTCACTTCTTTCATACACTGATTGATTCTGTTGTTTTCTGAGAGAGACTTGCTCTTAACTATAAAAGTCAACAATAACAGTTAATATAAGATTACTGTGAGCAAACCAGTAAACGTCATCTAATTATCTTTATTCCAAAAGTATAACATCCCTAAGTTTTCTCGTAAGGCTCACATACAGCATTGAGTCATGACGAGTGCCAGATATTTACTTTATTCAAGGAACTCAATTCACAGCAAGCCATTTTCACCTTATTTGGTGAAGCCCATTAATTTCCCATAACTTTGTGGTAAACCCTTGTTTACAACTGGCGATTTCTAGTTCAAGCTCTAAAAGTCTATCTCTATCCACATTTGCATTCGGGAGTTAAAACAACTAATTTATTTTTTGAATATATTTTTTATTAGTTAATCATCAAGGATTATAATATTCATTAATTGAATATTTGAAAGTAAAAAATATATTATTTTTAAATAACATAATATAATATTACTATGAATTTAGAAAAAAAATGATTATTAAATCCTTGGTTAAAATGGATATTTATTTAATTGAGTCTCAATTTTATATGTCAGTATTAATTTTTAATTCATTAATAAACATGAATGAAAAATAATATATGAAATTAATAATATCTAATGCGCTAAATAACCCCCTCCCATAACTTTCAAAGTTACCTAACATCTGAAAATATCTCTTTGTAATTCAGATATAAAATCAATATTCTTAGTTTTATTTTTTTGTTCATAAAATTTCAATATCTGTGATAAAATTATATTTTTCTAAATTCCATAAAAATTAAAACATTAAGATATTAACTAGGCGAATATTGCGCACATGATAAAAACAACTATCAATTTTATAATATGGAATTTTTTATTATTCTTGGTTTGTAAGGTCTACATTTATCTTGTATAAAAGTGGCTTTTGTTGAGTTTTTTAGCTCTGACCGATTATAAAATATATTTCTTCAAAAACAAGTTTAGATTATTTATGTCATTGAAATTTCATCAGGTAATAGATTAAAGAAGCACATTTTATCATAGTACATTCCCATTACTAAAAGCTTTTTCTTATCATATAATTCATGCCTTGCGTTGTTAGGTATTGTGACACTTTTTAATCCAAATGAAAGCTTGCTATAAGAAATAGAATCATAGAGAGAATACCAACTTTCATCTTTACTATATTTCTGAGCATATTAGACTTAAAATTATAATTTGAAAGATTCGCAATAGCATTTTCTACTATTCGCCTTTTCCGCTTTATAGATAAAACATGTGGCATTCATTTTCAATTTTTTGACAATTCAAACTATTTGGTCAAAATAGAGTACATTGTACCATGATTAATATTAAATTTAGCACACATTTCTTTGTTGGAAAATTATGATGTTTTGCTATACATTTCTAAATTTTTGATATTTGAGTTTAATGTTGCAACACTGGGAATCATGATTCAAGAAAATCTTAAAGTCTATAATTCCTTCTCAAAATGCTTAATCCAGTGATTCATAGAAACAATAGAAAAAGTATTGTGTGAACATGCTTTCTTTTAAATGTTATATATTTGGTAGTATGCATAAATATAGATAAAAAATTTTTATCAATGATGTCTGATTAAATTTTTCAATAGTTCAATTTTGGTTCATTTATTCAAACTAAAAAAGTACATAAAAATCTAAAATTTTCAGTGCTATGTTACGTTTTAAAATAAATCAAAATCTCATTATATTATAACAATGTTTTAAAAAATACTTAAAACAATTAACACTCTAACAAATTTGAAAAACTATCTAATATAGAATTTAATAAAATGAATAAAATTTGGGATATGGTATATTTATAATACTTATAATATATAGGTCTATACTTAAAGCAAGTAAAAAATGTTGCCAAATAGTCAAAATATATAAAATTTAATATAAATGAATATATTGATTTGAAATAAATAGATGCATATCTTTGTTCAGTAGTTGGATAATTGATGTAATTCAAATAATTGAAACATGAGAAATATGAAAGTGCAAAAAATTTACTAATTTAATGAGTATATTAGTATTTGGGAATAAATTCTCTGCATTTTTAAGCAACGGAATAACTTTACTAAAATTGGATAAGATAGTAAATATTTAATCATAAATTTATATTATACTGAAAATTAACCTTTCTTCAGTTAATTCACTCGCGATATTTTTGGAATCAAAATATTTATTAAAATTTAACCAAAATAGTCTCGAATATATGAAGATGTTGATATTATTAAATCATTTTTGCAGTAAATATGGATTTTCATTTCAAATTATTCAGGTGAATCAATTTTCTAATATTTCTAATGCAGAAATAAATATGAAAGAATTATATAGGAACTAGATTTAATGGATGACTTGTAACTATGAATTATTTTCTTAATTTTTGTGCTAAATTGGGAATATATTTTATGAATATTTCAAAATAAATTCAATTCAAATGTTATAATCTGTTTAAAATAAACCAAATTATTACAACTTGAAAAAGATACAATATTCTTTCAATCAGAAAAATATAAATAATGAAAGGGATAATAAATCCAGAATTGTATGTAAATTCAAACTTTAATGAGGAAATATATAACATGAATATTACTATAATCATTGATTCAAATAAAATCAAATTTTATATTTTCATATCTATATTTAAGGTTAAACTCATCCAAAATAATTACATATTCACTAAAAATAGTCAGTTAAATAAATACTGAGAATATTTGAAAATATATTTTACCTCTATTAGACTAAAATAAATAATAAAATTTGTGATACACGATCTCGATCATTCTGAGAACATATCTTTTTAGATTCTATAATGTAAAATATATTCACAATATTCACATTGATCGTTTGGATTCACTAATAAACTATATATGAATATTGAGGAGAAAATAATTGTTTATATTTCCTAATATATGCTTTACTTCGTATAATCATTGTAAATATATGTAATTTATAATATAATACAACCTTATCAAATATTTGATCCAATTATAATATAATCTCTATTGTGAAAAATTTAAAATATTAAATACCAGCTAGTAAATATAAAAAAGTGACAAATTTTAGAGGTGGTGTTTAATGAAGAATGCTGTATTATATGTATATAATACTCTAATAGAATATAGTGTAATAGGATTATATTACAAGTGTCTGAATTTTGAATTAAATTAATTTATTCAGCAACCATATATTCGCATCTTGAAATAATTAAAAATAAAGTTACTATATTACTTCCTAAGAAAATTTTTATATTAATTAATTAAAATTGTTTATCATGTTATTAAGAATTAAAAATCATAATATTAATTTTGATATTTAATATAATATTGATATATCCTTAATTTAAATTAATATATTTTTATCGTTAGTTAAATTTGAATACAAATAATTTATATTTATTACTTTAAAATAATTATTTATTCTATTATTTTATTCATAAAATTCTTTTATCATATTTTATACTATTAAAATTAAAAACAAATCGCGAAAAAGAATTGCTGATATATTAAAAGATTCTTATGACGACTGTAATTGTGAGAGGAAATCAAATTTTAAAGATTAAACGTGGAATCACCAGTTGTAAACAAGGGTTTACCACAAAGTTTTGAGAAATTAATGGGATTCACTAAATGAAGTGAAAATGGCTTGCTGTGAATCGGGTCCTTCGAGTAAAGCAAATATCTCACGCTCGTCACGACTCAACACTTTGGTGAGGGCTACGAGAAAAACTTGGAGACTGAATACTTTTGAAATAATGATAAAAGAGATGTGTTTATTAATTTGTTCGTGATAATCTTATATTAGCTTCCATTGTTGATTTTTATGGATAGAAATGACTCAGTGACAGAAAGGAACACAACCACCCAATTCAGGAAATGAGTGTTCTCCGAGGTGACTTCTTAATTTAGTGTGGTAATCACAATTTCTTGACTGATTGACAAGATTGTTTTCCATCACTTAAGATAAAATTTTTCAAATTGAAATATTCAAAAACAAATTTATAAAGGAAATATAATTAATACTCAAAAATTATATTTGTTTTAAATCAATTTTTGAACAATATAAGTATATTTTCAAGAATTAAAATTTTTTTCTTTGGATCAATTTAAAAAGTTGAACTATTTCCATTTCATATCATATAATCAATTTGAATATCACAACTTAATATATATATAATTGATAGTTAATTATCAATAATATATATTTTAATATTATTGTGATATTTTTGCGATATTCTGATTGGTTAATGTATTATAAATATATATATAATCTCAATATTTATTCTTGAAACCATCAATTAAAGCCTGATCCTTACATTATCCTTTGATTGATTCTTTATACTCGGTATTAAAAGTAAGGGATAATTTTATTGATTACTCGATTGGTAAATATATATAATATGTATATATTTGTTATAGAATATATATATGTAATTGAATCATTAGACTAAATTATATATTTATTAGCTATCAGCACCATTAATCCCTATTAAATATATAATGAATATTAAATAAAATTTAAATTTGTGGTTTTACTATTATATTATATACTAATATTAATATAAATATAAAAAAATTTTTAATTGAATATGGTTGATTCGAATTAAATTAATGGATTCGAGCTCAATCCTAAAAGATTGAATCACTCATTTCAAATTTATAAGAAATAATTGTAATACTCTTTATTAGTTATTATATAAATCAAATATTCTATAATGAAATTAATTCAAAAAAAGGATGAATCGTAATTAATTAGTAACTACAATATTATAAAATTTATCCAATTCAAAGTATATTATATAAATATAATTCATTAAAATAATTAAATTTAATATTTATAAATCAATAAATACATTAAAGGGGTATTCAATTTAATTATTTCTTTAGAGTTTCATATTTAAAAATTTATTTAATCCTGAAAAGATTCATTTTAGTGAATAATTTTTTAATTAACTATAAGTAAAATTTTAACTTCTCAACTTATATTAAATTGAATATTTAGCGATATCATTAATGTTAAACATCCGATTATTTATAATCGAATAATTGATCTTTGAGATATATTAATTCGACAATGAATCAATATAATATTTATCATATATTCAAGATTCGATTGAATTTTAATTGATGTAATATTTGTTTATGTAATTTATGATAATTCCTTTTTTAATCAATCAATTACTATAAATTACTTAATTCAGATAAAAAAATGGAAAAATTATATATTTTTGTAATTTTTTAGACAATTCAAAAATATATTTATGATTATTTCATACTTCATCATCCAATTATATTGAATCGCCTATTGATAGACAATAGGGATGAAAGAAGTGGAGTGAGTGAAGAATGATCTTTGGTAATATTACAATGAAAATATATATTCAGAAAAGGATCATTAGCCCTTGCATAAAACCATACAATTAGAAAAGATCGGTATTTTTCCTGATTTTAAGATCTTATTGTGGAGGATAAGAGGTTATAGAGACTAAAAAACTTTACTCTCCGCAAATTGATAATCATATAGCTTTTATTGGAATTAAAAATGTTTTAAACTCACTCAAGTTTTTGATAACGATGAAGTGAAAAACTATAATTAAAGAGGTAATAATATCATCTTAATTAAGTAGAGTCTAATGATAAAGCAAAAATAACGATAAAAGTAGAGGAAATAGAGTACATATAAGTAGATCAGATCGACATATTTTATAGAAAACAAAAATTTTAATAATATTTCAGTGTCACCACCACCAAATATTCTTTATAATTGAAATTTTTTTTAAATTTTAAATTTTAATAAATTAATTTGAATCAATTTTAACCAATCAATTAGTTTGAAATTGCTTATTTTAAATAATGTAAACATTGAGGAGAGTTTGATATTTGTATCAAAATGATAAACATTGATTGACGGATTATTGGTAAATGATATAATTATTATATATGAAAAATATATAACCTGATTATTTTTTAAGAATATTACATGCTGATCCCTGTGATAATATAATATGAAATGAAATTAGGATTTTCATATTTATTTCAGTCTCCAATTATGCTAAGTTTTTGAGAAACAATTGCTGAAAACAAATGAAAAATTAAATATAATACATTATTAAGCATATATAATGTGATATTTTATTGTAATCATAAATGAATAAATTAAAGAGCTTATTAGCTGAAATTTACTCTTGTTAGCTTATTTTGAAAGTGGTAGAAATTAGTTTTTAATCAATTAAGTTAGTGAACAAGATATTAGATGATTGGTGAACTAAATTAACCCTTGCTAACCTTATTAGGCTGAAGAAATGAGGGGTGTTAGTGGTGATGATTCATGATATGTATTTCTAATCCATTTATATTAGATCTAAGCTGAAAAGGGGATTGGATAGGGGAAAGGCGGGTAGATTTAATTACTTGTATTCATTTAACTAATTTCAGCTGTTTTGTATATTAATCTAATTAGGCTCATTTCTATTTCAATTGAATAGAAGAGATTTTTGAACCCCTGTCACAGTACAACATATTTTAACTAGGATTGGTTGGTTGACTGAATAAACAAAAACAATTTAATTATTACCATAGAGAATGATTGAAAGTTTAAGATTTCAATAGATATAAAAGGGGAACCTTTTCCACAGCGTCTATTCAATCACCTGCGCTGCTTTCCTACTTTAATCTTGACTTAATTAATCTGTTAAAATGGTTTGCGCTCCTGAATTCACTGAAAAATTCGTGCATTTGCAATGCAAAAATTGCACCGACATTAATATTGTTGTACCTATTAATTTTACACTTGCTCAACTTCATATGATCTTGGTAGAGACACTACATCTTCCAGCTGAGTTAGATGCACCCTACCATTTCCAAACCTCTAGACCATCATTTGGCTTAATTAGCCCTTTCATCAGATACTATCCTGATCCTTCTCCCTATCACCACGATGGATGGATTCGTCAGTATCAAACTGGAATCTACCTTGAACATCCTCATCCACATGCTCCTTTTGAGCCCAATACATCATCCCAATGCTGTGAAATTAGGGATGCCAACCTATGGCCATTGAGTCTCGTACTGGATATGAACGAAATGACCAATATTACTTATAATCTTGACAATTTTGAATCCATTCAATTAACTCCAACTTATATCGAAATGATTTCTCATAACGACAACCCCTACCTTTCCATGGGTAGACAATGCTCTTTATGTACACGCTCTCAATGCTCATCCAACACTCCCTGCCACATCACGCCGTGTTGTTCCCACTGCCAATTTGCTTCCAAGCTACCTCTCCCCTTCTTACAAGATCAAACAGTCGACCCAATGGCAATTTCATCAGAACTAAATAATTACATCGTTTCACAGCTTGATATATTAGCCAAGTCTATCCAAATAGAATCAAAACGCTTTACAAGCAATCCCCAAATGCCTTGTAACTGGATGGAAGAAACTGGAGAATCATGTGTATATTGCACAGAAAACTATTTGTAAATTATATACTTAATAAGGAATTAATTCCAATTCAAATAATTAATTATCAAACAATTGTTTGTACTAAATTCATAAATTAATAAGTTGGCTGTATATATTCAAATAAATTAAATTCCATTGACTAACCGGGAAAAGCTCAAAATATATAATTAAAAAAACCATTGAATTGAAATCTTATAATCCAATATAATTTAATAAACAATAACTAATAAATTGGATAATTATGATTTAATTTTATAATTATATTAACAATTTATAAATTTTATTTTTATTTTAAATAAACTAATTAAATTAATATTTTGACAAATTTGCAAAATATATATAATATTTAATTATTTAAATTGAGAACTATATATAATTTCATTAAAATTATAATATTCAAAATAATTAATAAATTTTAATTATTAAATAATTAATATTATTTTTAAGCAATAAAATTCTATAAAACGTACTTATATTACTTTTCCTTGATATCGTAAAATTCAGTTTTATTAATTAACTAATGGCTTTTAAACTGATATGGAATATTAAATGAATCATTTTATACACATGCTAATTATTTTAAATTAATAGACTAACATCAATAATTATATATATTTATTAATTATATTGGAATTCAATTAAATGAAATTGAATATAATCAATTTTGATAAAATAAAAGAAAGTGAAAATTATTACATTGGAATATATTGTTTAGATTATTATTAATTTATAATAATTAAAGTTATAGAAATATATTATGATTTTTTAATAAGTATGAAAATATAAATACTTTTAATTAATTATTGAATATACTCCATATTCTAATATGAATGCATTTATATCAATCTTTAGTTGAAGTGATAAAATTTGAATTATTGACTCGAACATAATTCTTGTATCTAATATAACACTTGAATATTAAAATATGATTATTATATATATATTTATTAATAATATTGAATTGGTTTTAATTCTTATTTTCCAAATATTATTAATTTTCAAAATTTAGCCGGACAATATTTCAACCCCAATAGGTCTAAAATGCATTATTGAATAACAAGGTTTTAACTAATTCATATGGTATTAAATATAACTGAAACAGTTAATATTTTGAATTTGATAATATTGTTAAAACGAAGGTTAGAGAAATCAAATATATATTATATTAATAAAAAGAGATAAAAACTTGAAATTTGCTAAATTATTTAAAATTGATTATAGATAATATTGAATATAAATATATTATCTCGATATATTAGACTATTTAGATCATAGTAACAAAACTTTTATTGTTTATCATATCATTAAATTTAACATTATGTTGAAATTACTAGATATAACTATATTAACTATATATTAAGTAATTATTGGATTTGGATAAGGTTTAATATGTATATGTATATATTTATATCACCATATCCCTTTTCATTCGTCAGTATTACTAAATTGACAAACAATGGTGACCCCTGATTTAAATAAACATTAATAATAGAATAATTAATCATGCATTTAGGAATGCATATTCTTTAATAGGATCTGAAAAAATTATAATAATGAATCCTGAAATGAACTATAGAATATTTAAAAAGTTAATATCACTTTTTTTCATATATATTTTTATCAGGATTTCATGATTAATTATATTTATACATTAGGTTAATTAATATACTGAAAACGATTAATGAATATTTCAAATAAAGATAATATTTATTAAAATTTTAGTTAAAATTAAGTTAAATAGCTGACAAATAATATTCTTAAGATTTTTAATGATTAGATATTATCGATCCTATTAAATGGCCAAATTTAGACTATATTCCTTTAATATTTAACCTGATAAATTTGATCAAATAATTGCCACTCCTCCATTCAAGTTAAATCTTATCCTTATTCAAATGAAAAAGGTTAAGATCTAATTTAATATTTATGAGTAAAATTACTTTGGATATTATTTAATTATAGAATGTGTGTATATTTGAATATATACACATCTTGAAATAATATATTCAATTAAATACAAATTTCTCAATATATATAATACCATAATACTGGTGACGTGAAATACTAATTGTAGAAAAATTTATCAATTTAGGAATAAAATGAATGAATGAATAGCTCAACTATATCAAAGAAAGTGGATAAATATTTAATAAAAAGATTCACTCCTTTATTCTATTAATTGAATAGTCTATTATATTTGGAAACGGTTCATAATTATAATTATTATTTCAATCATTTGAAGTTAGTGTTATGTAGCATATATTTATTCTAAAATGGATATCTCTAATATATTATTGGAATTTATTTAACTATAACAACAGTTTTTAGCTTTTGTGATAGCTTAGTTTAAATCAGAATTATCTTGATATAGTTAACATATTAATTCGATCATATATACATGTAAGTTAACTTTATTCAGTTAGGTGTAATGAAAATGTTGGGATTTATTCAATATATTTAATTATTTGTTATAGATTAGTCCAATAAAATAATGATCTATAATGTTACCTTTGAGTTCAATTCTTCAATAATAGTTAGTCTACTATCTACAACTGACTATATCAACTTCACAGTATATTATCCAAAATATTATTTTTAATACAATTCTATTGGATTTATTAAATTTGACTAGTTAAACAGTCATTTATTTATATTAACAAATATTTAATTGAAAAATTTGGAAATTTGTCAATTGACAAATTTATTCAAATTTGAACGAAATAAAAAATTCAATCTAGTGTAGACTTGTATCAATATCCAAGCAATAATCAAAACTCACTAAAAAACTATAATTCATAATAATCATTATTTTCACAAATATATTAAATCTTTAATATTTTATATATAATTCATAAAATTAAGAATATTTTCAATCAAAGTGATATCAACAGCATTTTTCCAATATATATTGAATATCAGACCATAGTTTACTCAAAATATCAAACAATTATTTCATTATAAAAGTATTTTTTAATTTACAATAAACAGTTTATTCAAGTTTAGCAGAAAAATTATTCTGATATATTGAAAATTTAAACCTTTTATTCTAGATTCCTTTTAGTCCATTAAGAAATTCTATATTTCTTAAATTTATAACTATTTTACTCATGAAATGACAATGACAACTTTTATTTTAAATGACATAATATGTTGTGTCTATGTCACATTCTTAACCAATAATAGCATTATGCTATACTCTTTTTGATTATATTTAATCATGCAATCAATAACAATTCAATTTTAATATCATCTAATGCATTCGCATTTAATACAATAACCCAATTGTTAAGTTTGTTATAATAATATGGAAATTAATATATCAATTTAGCTATTCTAAGACATCATTTATTTTTTATTTTAACAGTTTAGATCAACAGCAAATAACTGAGAAATATAATATAATAAATCATTTTATGATTTAATTCGTACTCAATAAGAAAATAGTTGTAAATATAAAATTTTATTAATTAACCCGATTGGAATATATATGCCAATTTTATTTTATTTTTCAAAAATATGATATTAGTTTATTAAGTGAATAATAGTCCTTAATAATAGGCCAAATGATGAATTAATAAGAATATTTTAATATATATCTTAAAAATTTGTATAATGTAAATATATGGTTAGTTTAAATCATATTCAAATATTTTATAATTTAATTCAAATTTCATTTTTGATAAAAACTATTTAACTCTATTTTAAAAATATTAGCTCAGAATTAAGAATATATTTTAGAATAAAAGGATATAGTCATAGTTATTATAAAAATTTTAAATTAATTTTTATTTCGCTCTATTAACTTGTGTTACTTGAAACTTGATATTTTAATAATCATGTTTAGAAATATATATATATGTTAAACTTTATTAAACTACCTTTTACGTTATATCTTTTGGATTGAAAATAAATTAACCAAGCTTCCAATTGTGTATATCTTAAATCGTCTCATACTTAGTATAAATACTATTAATATAACTAGGTATAATATTGAATCATTTTTAATATAATTACATATAAATTTATACAAATTTGATATATTACTTTAAACTAACTTTGTTCATTGACTTTTGAAAAATAAATTTCCATATTTTTCTGTTGAAAATTATTAAATGTAATATTAATATAAAATTTATGACAGTATCAAACTATAGTAAATGATATATTAATTCCAATGATGTGAAGAAATCAATTAACAAATTTCTTGAATTAGAATATAAAAAATTGAATTTATATTAAAATAGTATAATTTTAAATGTTTATATAATTAAAGTTTCTATTATAATATATTAATCCATATTAGAAAGTTAATTTGGCAAACAATAGTTATTTACATAGTCTGTAAATTGTAAGACTAAATTTTCTATTTACAAATATAATGAAATATTTTGCTAATTGAAAAAATATTCAACTTGTTAAGTAATGATATAATTATTTTGAATTAATAAAATATATAAAAAAATTATTTAACTAAAATAATGATATTGATTCAAATAACAAGATTGATTATAAGAAAACTTCTATTTTTTATATTTAATAAACATGATATTATAGATCTAATTGGTAAAATCTTACTATATATCATTTATATATGATTATAGCAATTTTGTAATTAATTTGAGATTCTATGTATTCACACTTTCTTTTGAAATTTATTTAAGATTAAAATCGGAATAATTGAAAATTTAAGAATTAATATAGTGTTATATTTATATTTTTGCAAATAAATATCATTATTATTTTTATATTTTATTCAATTATATTCATTGATTAATATCTTTATATTCAATAACGATGCACTTTATTAGACAATTGGTAAAGATATCCTAATTAGGGATATTGTGAATAATTAAATATAATATTCAAAAATAATAAAATAAAAATTATAAGATCAAAATGTTTGAAATATTATATTTATAATCATAATCATAATAAAATATTTTGACATTAAATATTGTATAAGCTAAAATAAAATAAGCTTGAAAATAATATTTCAATAGTCTATAAGATCGTCTGATTTAAAATCAATTGTAATATAATTTAAAATTTAATAACATTTTGGTCTAATATTTCGATATGTTCTGAATAAGTAATTTAGCCTAATATAGAAATGATCTCAATTTCCTCCGACCGAAATCCCATTAAATCTCTTAAATTATATTATTTATTCCCCTAACACATATGTTTATATATCATTACTTCGCATTACCATTTCATCTTAACATTTTAGTTTACAATTTTTAACTATATGTTTATGTTTAATTGATTAATTTGTATGTTGATATTAAATTAACTATAATATTACAAATTCGAATGGTTCAATTTATTTATTCGATATTATGATTCGAATTTATCTTACTGAAATTTAGTTGAAATAAAAACTTCATTCCTCTCTCGGCCATGCATGACTTAGGGAGATAGAAAATTATTTTTTAATATAAGATTCTAGACTAAATATTGTATTTTAAATTAGGTTAAAACACAAGCAATCAGAAGATCTCTTCATATCAATCCATTTTGAGTAGCTCACTCCTCCTGACATTTGGCAAAGAACATCCAAGAAGGGACAGGTTTTATTCAATATATACAATATTACATCTTGACTCATTAAATTATAGATGACTTGATAAGTTAATTAAGCCGAAATTTTAATTTTTTTTAAAAAAATATATATATTTAAAAAATTTCAATAATAAAATAAATATTCAAATTAGATGAAGAAACTGGTCCGATTTATTTTGCTTTCCATTTTTCTTTTAACCTGGAATATTTACTATCTAAAATTAGAAATACTTGATAAATTGATAAACCTTCAAAATTATTGAAACTATTATATCCAAGTTTTATATTTCATCCAAATATAAAATTCATATGATATTAAAAAACTCATTAAATTATTAATGTTATATAAAAATACACTATTCTGTGATAATTCAAAATCAAATATATATTTATTATTATTATTATTATTATTATAAAGCAGAAACATTTTATTGAATCCTAATTTGAAAAAAAATTGAAATATATTTCTTGAATATAAATATTTTTTATTAATTTTGAAAAAAAATATTTATATTATGAATAAGTGTACAATATAATTTTAAATTGAATATAAGAATTATATTTATATGAATAGATTTAATATTGGATTTAAAATAATAATTTATTCATACTCTATTTTTATTAATAATCATTCATTTATTCACTTATTTCTGGTTGATGTATTTTTAAAAAATCCATATAATTTTACCAATTAACTTCAACATTGTTAAGATTTTATTAGGAGAGGATAAATAGTAACATAACACAGTTAAAAATGAATCTATTATTTAAAAATACATATGTTCAAAACCGTCAAAAATTATCAAGAATATTTCGCTTCTAACGAACTGGACCAAGGATTGGGGGATCTTGGTCATCTTGATGATTGATGGGACTGGACTAATTGTTACCACTAAATGGCCCTAATTCACCGACAAGTCCTTTGCCTGGAACATGTTCTGGAGTGAGCTCTTGATAGTTTGAAAAGAAAGCAAAAATCTGTTCTTGCGGCTCTTCAGAGTTAGATTGAAGATTAGAAAATAAATAATCAAAATTGTAAGTTTGGTCATTTTGATAGATATCAAGCCAACTTTTGCCATTGTCATCGTTACTCAAATTCTCAGTTTTTATCCTTTTGGTTCTCTTTCTTTTTCTCTCTTCTTTTTTAAAGTGATGCTTGCCTTTGTTCATTAAAAAAGCTCGGCAAACAACCAATAATATTCCTGTAGCTCTGCCATCAATCGTATTGTGATAAACTCAACCAATCTCACAAATTCTTTGAGCCATCGAGGAACAGAGCTATTGAGATGACCTAGCTTCCATTTGACCAAAGTGCCGATGGCTTTTTGGTAAGTTTGCAAATAAGATACCTTTAGTAAAATTGAGATAAAATCAGACTCAACTCCAATGGAGTGTAGCACCTTGGCGACGTATTGCAATTGAAAATCAATCAGCGGGTTATCAGTCTCATCCAAGATACTATTCAGGTAATCGATATGGTAATGAACAACGCTCTCAGTGGCAAATGTTGAGAGCTATTTTTTAGAGTCAAACACTCCTTCAACAAAATCACCCTTATCATTCGATCCAATTTCAATGTCAGAGTTTTCAACATCTTGAGATTCTGATATTCTGTTAGGTTCATCGTCATTATTAAACAGAGAATTTAGAGCAGTATCCTGAACTGGGATTTCTTTATAGCTGTCTGGGTTATTCTCATCGAGCAATAGATCAGTGCCTTCCAACTGTTTCCCTTTGGCAATTCGATGTGGATTGGGTATTCTTGGTTGTTTACTAGTTGTTTTGTTTTTTTTGATACGATGTAGACGCTTTTTCTGGACAAAGACGGTTCCGAGATCAGAAATAATTCTTTTAACAGATTGATTAAAATAAAACGTGAGTCTTATTATAACATGTATTAGATATGCGGGAATATCACTGGAGTAGAGTTGAGATATTATATGTAAGTTAGGGTAATCGTGACAGAGATGATGAAGCACTTGGTCAGAGAGTGTTTTTAGAAGGTGGTATTTATTAAACAGGAATTTGCTTTGATTCTATATTAATCTCAACCAATCAGAAAATGTTTCCAGTGTGATGTATAAAGGACCCCATTTCTAATAATTCAATTAATAAAGCCAAAATGAGAATCAATCAAAAGACCGACCTTTGTGTATTTAAATTCGATCATGTAAGCGTCTACTTCATGAACTAATTTTTTGGAATAATCAATTCCATTACTAGTTCAACTAATTGAATATCCTAAAATCTAGATAGATGATATGAAATTAAACAAAATGTGAGTGGTAATCTTGCACGCCATTTATCATCAAGGCTCCAATGATAATTTGCAAAAGGAATCGAAACTTTGAACAAATTAAATATTCTCAATTGGGAATCTAACCCCGAATTATCACAATTACGCTGTCCTGCTTTGTATAATTCTAATATGAAATATATTTAGCATTTGAATGTAAAAAGTCGTAGATTAAAACTACCTTGAAAAGCGTTTTTAATCAAATCATGATAATATTTGACAAAAATACCTTTTTAAACTAAATTCATTTTAGGCTGACTTCTGTGATCCATATCCTATCAATAAAATTAACCTAGTTTGAACGTTGCAAAAATAATAGCCTTATTTTTACTTTTGACCTTCTATTGTTAGTGAACTGATTTTTACTCATTCCCCCTCTTCTAGCATGGTCAAATCCTTTAACTGATGATCGTGATATAAGGCAGATTTCCCATTTGGCAATTTAACTTCAAAAGTACCTCCAAGCCTGAAATGTCTTTTGGGCTCTCCATTCGAGCGTATAGTAGCAGTCATTTGACTGTTGCCGTTAAATAATTTTGACTCAATTGTAATTTCACCTAGGTTCTAAGCTCAATTCGAGTTATAGATAATATCCATGATAATAGGGCAAAATGACTGAAATTGAGGATCATTAATTGAACTAGCCACAGTCACCAATAGGTCTAAGAACTGAAACTTTTTCAATCTTACAAAGAGCTGACCGTGGAGATTAGTAACTAGAGAGGCAATAGTGTCTTTAGAATAATTTTCATTAATTTCATCCACAGCCAATAAATTTCTAATTGTTTAAACATTGTAACAAAACCATCCTGTTTTCATCGCTTCATTTTTCAGATTTTTGTAAACAAAACACTAGAAAATTGACAAGTTGCTTGAAAAAGCGTGTATTACCAATCATACTCCTTTTATAGAACATCAAACACTGTAGCGTTCTTTTAAATTTGTCTTCATACTCCAAATAGAAAGGGATTGATTCAAATTGAAATCTTCACTCAGATCTTTTATTGGCCAACCTAATATTACCATTAGTTTTAAACCATGTAATATCAAAGTCCAAAGCTCCTCTTCTTTGATTAGAAATATTGATACTAGGTCCATTTGAAATATATTCCATTCACTTAGTAATAGTCTCACTGTACCATACTTTTCCTTGGTTTTAATTTTAATTAAATGTTTGATTTCATTTTAAACAATCCTTAAAGTTTAATAAATAAAATAAAAATAAAAAATATGAAATACATATGGCATTTTCTTCTACTACAAACTGCATAATCTCTGAACCGTCTTCTTTGTTGTTAAAATTAGTATTATTATCTAAACTACTGATGCTTGAACATAGAGACATAAAGTCAGATTTAATATACTCAATTTTATTAGGTTCATTAGTTATTTTAAATTAATTTGTTGAGTTTAAAATTTGCAAATTAAATACAATTATTAATGATGGAAATTATATTGTTGTCTTATTCATTGTATTGATAATAGAATTGGTTTTATATAATAA
Source organism: Conidiobolus incongruus B7586 (assembly GCA_000697335.1). Taxonomy (NCBI): domain Eukaryota; kingdom Fungi; phylum Entomophthoromycota; class Entomophthoromycetes; order Entomophthorales; family Conidiobolaceae; genus Conidiobolus; species Conidiobolus incongruus. Next base: position 65,857 of record JNEM01009894.1, read on the forward strand.
AGGAATGATGTCTAATATTAACTAAAATTACTACTAAATTTAAGACATATCTATTCAATGATTAGTTAATTTTTCATGATAAATTACCTGATGATTGGAAATGATTGGCAAAAAATTTTATTTCATGTTACTAAAATTAATATCTAATCAATTAGATTGTGTTTAAATTATTCTAAATCTTAAGAAATGATAAAAAATAGAAAATAATATAAATCATACTGGGTAAACAAGTTTGAATTTATAAAATTAAAGACTACAATAACTTAGACCATGATTGATTTTAAATTAAAAACATTGTAAATTTCTATCAATTTAATATATTTAATAAATGATCATTTTATTGATTTAAAATATGTAAGGTATAATATTTATATTAATATAATCTTTATTTAGTTATGCATCATTTCAATAATCATTTTGAATATTATTTTGCATTACCCATTTTAATTTAAAAATTCCTTTATATTACTCAACATTGTAGAAATCTTGACAACAATTACTTTCCATTTTGGGACAAAATTCCCATAATATATTAATCCGATATTGATTTTATAAGATTAAAATTTTCAAAAATCAGTATTGAATCTTTAATAATTGATCTAATTTAATATAATTAATTATCAATATGTCTAATTCAGTTAAAGAAAAGAAAGAAAAGAAATCTAAAAAAGAGAAAAAGGAAAAGAAGGAAAAGAAAGTTCAAGAGGATGCTCCTTTAGTTTCTGAAAAAGTAGAAAAACGCAAAGAGACTTCAGAAGTTGATGCTCCATCTAAAAAGCAAAAGAAAGAAAAATCTCAAGTATCATCTGAATACTCTGAACACCCTGAAACTGCCAAACTTTCCGCTGGAGAAATTAAGAAATTCAGAGACGAAAGAAACATTACCCTTGAAAGTGATCAAGAATACAAGCCAATCACTAAATTCGAATATGCTGGCTTTTCTAAATCAATTATGGAATTCTGCAAAAAATTCTCTACTCCTACCCCAATCCAATCATCCTGCTGGCCCATTTTATTATCCAACAGAGATATTATTGGTATTGCTGAAACTGGGTATATATTTTACTTGTTATTTTATTAAAAAAGCTAACTTGCGTCCTATAGATCTGGTAAAACTTTAACCTTTACTCTTCCAGGTTTGATGCACCTTGAAAGAAAAGAAAATTTCAGCAAAAAGCGCCCTACTATTTTAGTTCTCGCTCCCACTCGTGAATTAGCTATGCAAACCTATGAAACCTGCACTGAACTCAGCAAATTTTGCACAATTTCTTCAGTCTGTCTTTATGGAGGTGTTCCCAAGGATGCCCAAAGAAAAGAACTCAAAAAAGGTGCCCACGTATTAGTCGCCACTCCTGGTCGTCTCAAAGATTTAATTGAAGAAGGTGTTTGTGATTTGAGTGAAGTCACTTACGCTGTATTAGATGAAGCTGATCGAATGCTTGATTTTGGGTTTGAAAAAGAAGTCAGAGATATCCTTTCAAAAACTAGCCCCAATAGACAAACTGTTATGTTCAGTGCCACCTGGCCCGAATCCATCCGTAAGCTCGCTTCCGAATTCCTGAATAACCCTGTCAAAGTAACCATTGGGTCAGATGACCTGGAAGCCAACAAAAATGTGTCTCAATTCGTTGAGGTTTTGGATGATCCATTTGCTAAAGACAAGAAGTTGATCCAACTCTTGAAAAAATACCATGCTTCAAGAAAGAACCGTGTTCTTGTTTTCGTTCTTTACAAGAAAGAGGCTGCTCGTGTTGAAGGCCAATTGAAGCGTAACGGATACAATGTTCGTGCTATTCATGGTGACATGACTCAAGCCCAGAGAATTGATTCACTTAACGCTTTCAAAGATGGCTCATCACCACTTTTAGTTGCTACTGATGTTGCTGCTCGTGGTTTGGATATTCCCAACGTAGAGGTTGTCATCAACTACACTTTCCCCTTGACTATTGACGAATATATCCATCGTATTGGTAGAACTGGTAGAGCTGGTAACAAGGGTATCTCTCATACTTTATTTACTCAACATGATAAGGCACATGCTGGATCTCTCGTGAATGTATTAAAAGCTGCCAATGTTGAAGTTCCTGAAGCCTTACTCAAATTCGGAACCAGTGTTAAGAAGAAGGAACATGGTGCTTATGGTGCTTTCTTTAAGGACATTGATCCTTCTGCTAAGCCTACCAAGATTACTTTTGATTAATTTAAACACGTTTTGTTTTAATATCATTACATTTATTTTTTATATAGATTTTAATTTTAGACTTAATAAAATATCAAAAAAGTTTAATAATTCATTCAATCACCATTTTTATCTTGTAAACAAATTTAACAAATAGAAAAATATTCACCTATATTAATCAAGAACTGGGTTTTTTTAATAATAGAAATATACTCTCACTTGAACTAAAACTACTTATTTAATTATTCAAATTAATTAATGAATATTCCTTAATTTCAATTTTAAACAAAAAATTGACCATTCTTTCGGAAAAAAATTTCAAATAATGAAAGTTATAGAATTAGTTGAAATATATTTCATTATTTTTAATATAGGAAATCAGATATATAAAATCAATTTATCCATATTGGTATATTTATTAAAATAACATTATGGTAAGGATTGATTACGAGATTAAGTTAAAAAGTAAAATAACTGATAGCTGTTCCTATCATCATTAATCATTGAAAGATCGAAAATAAACGTAAAAATATTTTAAAATAGACAATATTGATCAAATATTGAATATCTGTTTAAAAAATAAAACTTTTAGCATGAATTATAGAGGTGAATAAAACTGTATTTATGATAGAATATACTATGACCTAATGACCGAGATTCATCATTTTTAGTATTAATTGAAATGGTTTATAAATCTTAATTATAGTTTTGATTTTGAAAAATAGCAATTATATTATTATTTATCTAATCTTCTAGAATAAATTTGAAATTGATAAAATTTTATTTTGTTTACAATAATTCTATATATTATCCATATAACTAAATAAAGAAATTATATAGGACCTCAACATTATAATAAATTTATCTAATATAAGATATATTTTTTATATATTCTTTCATCAAATTAATCGATTAGCTATTTTTTTAAAATATTTTACAATTGAATGATATTCATTATACCATGTGAACCTTAAATAAAATGCTATACTTTAATATTGTATGTGAAATATACAAAGTCTTATAATAATAGATTCAAAATAGTTCTGAATAATATTAAAGTGCTTCTTATTTAATAATAGCAAATAATTTACATAATTATCAAAATTAAATTATAATTCATAGAAGCAAATTTTAGCTTCAAATAATAGTGTTAAATAATAAAAATTATATGCTAATAATTAATAAAATCAAGGAAATTAAGATCGAATCTATATTGTAAAATAAAATAAAAACTCTTTTATCAAAATATATCAATATACTTTTAATTAACATTTATATAATAATTTAAGGAATTCTTTTCATTTATAAAATTAATTATTAATAATAAAAATAATTTAATATATTAAATTTTTTAACT
>JNEM01009896.1:0-12883 GCA_000697335.1 Conidiobolus incongruus B7586
TTTTAATTTAATTCATAATATTACTTTGTAATTAAAATAATGGGTATTTTTTGCAATTGAAAAAAAATAAATATCTTAATATATAAAAAATAAAAATAAATATATAATATAAAATTAATAATTTCTTTTATTTCTAATAACTTTTTGCTATATTTTTAACAAAGATTTAATATCTAAATAATAATTCTTTTTATTAAAGACTGAAATTTAATATTTTACAAATCAATTAAATTTTCCTATAAATATTTTCTTTCTTGTAAGCTAGTTTTTTGATTACCTAAAACAATTATAATTATATAAGTTATAATCTAAAGAATATACTAGATATAGTAGTTTTTTCCAGTTATTTTTAATTAAAAAGTTTTTTATAATTTTAGATTTATGTATTTTATAATTATCATCTAAAATAATATGTTTTCTCAAATTATATTAAGAATACTAATTAAAAATACTTTTATTTAAAAAAATAAAATTTACTATTAATTAATTTTCTTTTAAAAATTAAATTAAAATAACATATGTTATTATAATTTATTATTATAATTAATATATATTTATTAATAAAATGTTTATTTAAAGGAATTTGTAAAGAGGGTTAATTTAACTTAATTTAACACTTTAATTTATGTTTTAATAAAAGATTATACAAAATAATTTAAGATTTATTAATTATAATAATTTATTATAAAAACTTTAGTTTTTAGTTATACCTGAGTAAGTTTTGTTTAATAATAATTATTCTAATTTTTTTTAAGTTTTAATTATATTATAAGGTATCTAATTTATATTTTTATTAATTAATTTTAATTTAAACTTTAATATATATAAAATACTTATATAACTAATATTATATTATTCTAATAATTCTTTAACTGAATTAAAAAAATACTTTTCAATATAATTTTTCATTTTATTAATAATAAAAAAAATAATAGTTGAAATTAATCTTTAAGATTTTAATAGGTTTTAGGTAATTTCTTTTTTAACTTTAAAATAATTTATTTAGTGATAAATTGTTAATTTAAATAATATTTCATTATTAAAAATTGCTTGTAAATTTTAAATAATTTTAAAGGATTTGTGGTTAAATTTTATTAATATTAAAATAAAAAACTTTTGATAGTTATTTTTTAGTTAAAATATAATTAAATAACCAATTTTAAAAAATTAATTGTTTAATCAAAAAAATTATTATATATATATATATATAATTCAAAACCATTTATTTTCTTATTTATTTTGTATGTATTATTTTATTTGAACTTAATAATATATTTAAAAAATCAGAAATTAAAAAATTTCTTATTTTTTCAATTCTATAGTAATAATTTATAAAGAATATCATTTTAATAATATTTTGTTAAATATTATAAGAAGGGAAAAGGAATTAATAATTATAAAAAAAGCTAAAAATATAATAAATAAATTTAAAAAGACATTTATCAAAATTTAATATTATATTATATAATATTGTTTTGTTTTTTAATTTAGAATTTAAAAAATAATTAAAAAAATAATAAATATATATATAATATTAGAATTGTTATATTGATGATTTAAAAAACTTAATTAATAAAATTAGAAAATAGCTTTGATATAAAATAATCATTAATAACAAGTATGATAATATTAAAATATATGGTAACTAAGATATTTATATAACTCAAGCAAAATTTTCAAATGTTTTTAATATGATAAAGATGGATCAAACCACCAATATTACTAGAAATAAACTCCTTTGCTATCTAGCAATTGATTAAGATAGTGTTTCAAGGCTAGTGCTGGAGCTTACCCCCTTAGTGTCTCCAGATTCCATGTAGGACTTGGGTAAGGGTAATTAAATTTAATCAACTTTGGATATTCAATTTAAACATAACCATTATCTATATTAAATTTAATTTAATATACCAAAAATTAAGTTGATATATTTATATCATATTTTAACCTATTAAAAATAAATATCAAGATTGAATTGTGAAAAATACTCAAATATAATCTAATTTTAATATATTATTAATTACTAAAAAGCTATGATTCAATGTTAAGATGTATTTTATTATACATTAATAATGATTCATTAAATGTTTTGAATTTTTGAAAGTTAATCTAACTTTCACTGTCAACTACTCCATCATTAAACACAATTTAGATTGAAACTAAATTGATTATTGATTCAAGTAACAATTTTCAAATTTATTATAAGCAGAGATAGTTTTCAAAGTATTATAGATTGAGAATATATATATATATATATTCGTTTTTAATATGACCAAAGTGTCATTTTACCACTTTTTATTAATTTAGCATTTTTATAACTAATAATTATTCTAATAGAAATTTCCGAAAAATTGATAATTAAATTCCACAAACTACGAAAAAATAGATGAAATCATCGTTCCAATTTGAAATGAATGCAAATATAGTATTTGTCTCAATTATTAAGTCAGTTTGACTCTTATTCTTTAAAATCTAAGCATTATAATTAAAAAGATATTTAATATTAATGAGTTGGTAATAATTTATTCTTAGTATAATTTATAATATAACTTATTATCTAATATAACCACTATATTAATTAGGAGAGGTTTTAAAAAGGCTGTTGACCGTTTACCACAAAATATCAAATTAAAAACTGGCTTTGCTCATGGTAATTACATTAACCTAGTTAATAATAATAATAATAATTAGTAATAATAATTCAACTTAGCTTCTGTCGATGATCAATTTAAAGTATATGAAAATCAATTTAAAGCATTAGAAGATGAAGTCACTCGCCTTTTGGGTGATGCTCGCCAATATCGAACAGCTGTCACTACTCTTATCTCTCATCAAAATGAAATTGGGAATGCTATGAAAGATATATACGCTCCGATTTCTGGTTTCAGTTTAGAAGATACACCTACTATTAAAACTACAGTACCAGCTGATTCTATGGAGGCAGTAGATACTTATGTTCAAATCAACAATCCTGTATTCCAACAGATATCCGGTATTTTATACACTTTCGATGAACGTGTTGTCAATCCTTTAGCAACTCTTGCTGACATTCTATCTTCTATCAGAAAACTTATTAATAAGAGATATAACAAACTGATAGACTACGATCGTTACAAAGTTGATGTTGACAAATTCAAAGCTAAACAAAACAGAGATTTAAGTGATGAAAAAAAGCTGCACAAAGCTAATCAATCGTTTGAAATAGCCCAAAGGGAATACAAAGATATCAATAATTTACTCATGGAAGAGCTACCTTTGCTAATTCAACAAAAGCAACAGTTTATTATTCCCATGTTCTATGTCATTTACCAATATCAATTGGAAATTGCTGCAATTCTCTATAATTCTATCGAGCCCATGAAAAAATGTAGAAATTTTGACTTTTCTAAATCAGCTAAACAAGGATTCAAAGATAAAGAAGGTAATTTGGCCATCATTGATGACATGTTCAAATACAACTCTTTTAGTCCAAACACAAGTCCTTCCAGCTCAGTCATGGCTAGAATCAGCAGTTTGAGTCGAAGCAAATCCTCTCGTTCTGCCAACACTTCTCCCAATCAGGGCAATGGATCACCTAATCTTAATACACCCGCTCCATCATACTCTCATTCTCGCTCTACCTCTAGTCCCAACCCAACTGTTGGTTTCAAACGATCTCCTCCTCCTCCTCCGCCCAAGCCTAGCAACAAGACCTATGTTAAAGCACTTTACGACTACACTGCCCAAGATGCTGGAGATCTCTCATTCAAAACGGGTGATATCATTGAAGTAGTTGAAAAGACTCAAAGTACCAATGATTGGTGGGTAGGTAAATTGCATGGTAAGAGTGGAAATTTCCCTGCAAATTATGTTACCATGATGTAATTGCAAAGTTCTCAATTTTAAATCTTTTATTTAAAACATTTGATTGGTTAATTATTTCTTAAAAATTCACTAATTTTCATAAATTCTATTGTAATTTATGAATAATTATCAAATATTTTTTTTATTTATTTGTCATTATATTTATACTATGATTGTTGATTATTAACTATTGAAAATATTTATGAAACTAATAATATTGTATCAAATCAGTTCATAAATCAAAAAAGAATAATTTTACTTCAAAACAATTTCTTTAAAATCAAAACTGATTTTTTTAGATCATTTGTTGTATTTTCAAATAAGAATTTTGGCTATAAAATTTGATAAAATTTAACTACTATTTATTTTAATAACTTTAATAACTTAAATTTAGTAGACGAAATAATTTTTAAATTATAATAATACTACTATCATTTTTACAAATTTATATAATATTTGTATATATTCAAATTTTAATCTTGTGATTCGATCTTCTCGAATTATACTCTTAATATTTATTTTTTCGAATTAATTATTACATTGTTTGGAATACATTGATCATATCACAAATAGCAGTGATTTTGTTAATCTCTATTTTTGATTCAATTGATATTTATAGTATCTGATAGATTTAAATCTATAATATAAACATTTATAGTTGCAAAATTCAAAAACAATTTAAGAATTAAAAACTTGGAATAATTAATATATACTTTGAAATTTCTTTAAAATGTTTATCAATCCATTACATATATATATATATATATATAATTATTAAAATTGTAAATGCCAAATTCATCAAATTGACCTATTTTTAAAATTCAAATATAACTATAAAAACATATTATTTTGTCTCAGTCAAGGTACTATCTATTTTTTATATATTTCATAGCCAATTTGATAAATTAAAATAAAAAAACGAAATTTGGCTCAAATATTTAAAAATATACAAAATTATGTTATTTTAAATTTTCATTATGATATTATCTAATCAATTAAATTCACTATTTTTATATTAGAAATATTAATTCAGAGACAAATATATGATAAATAAAATAATAATATACATCGCAATAAATAAATGAATATGAATTAAAAAGATAAAAAATATATATTATATTAAATATAAAACAAAGGATAAAATTATAAATAACAGTAATAAAATTTGAGAGAAAATAAACATTAGTATAATGGATTTATTTATTGGAATAAATAATTATAATGTAAAAAATTATTTTGAATTAAAAGAATAATAATGTTGAATAATAAAAATAATTGTAAATTAATTGGTAAATAATAATTCAAGCCCGGTTAGCTCAGTCGGTAGAGCATCAGACTTTTAATCTGAGGGTCGTGGGTTCGAGCCCCACATTGGGCGGATATATCTTTTCTTTTTCATCATTGTTAATTTAATCATTCCAAAATCATTTTCTTTTTATATATTTCTATTTGATATTACTTTAGATATTTTATTTGATCTAGTGATACTCGTCTTTTTTCAAAGCTTCAATATATGATTATCATTTATTTTATAATCTGTTGTATGTATGTTATTGAGATATTACCATAACATTAACATAATTAATTCGTGCTCTGATGTATGAATAAGAGTTAATTCAAGTTTTACATTATATATATATATCTTTAGTATCTAATTGATAATTTAAATCTTTTAATCAACAGTCATAAAATTTAATATGACTCTCTAAACTTGAATTATCCTTGAGTAAATCACCTAAAAATTCTTATAAAAATATATTAATCATGATCACAATTATGTTTATCATTAAAAATAAATGACCCTTAGTTTTACAGAATATGCTACTGAATAAATAGGCTTAATGGTTTTCCAAAATACTATTATTACTAAAGGGATGAATTATTGGTTTTCCGAGAGATTAATATTATTTCCAATTTTATTGAAATTAAATATATCTGTATTGATATATAAGGAATAGATTTCAAAAATAAAACAACTTGAACCAATGATAGTGTCTATATTATCCTATAGATTGTCTAAATTAAATAGACCTCTTAGGCTAAAAACCCAATGATTTCTAACGAATATTAATAGAATATACAAACTTATTATTTTTAATATCAATCTTAATATTATCAGTTGAAAGTTTTCACTAGTCATCCACTTTAACAGTCTTTGTTTTGTATTAGGTATAGAATTGTTAATGTCATATGCTTTATCCATTATAAAATGAAAAGAACATTAACTTCAAGCTGGATCAAAATTATATTTTGTATATTCTATACTATTATTATTTAATTTAAATTTGAAATTAGCAAAGTATTATATGGGAGATTGATTTAAAGGAGATACTTTACAGTTTTTAAAAATTTTTTGAAAATTTAAATTGAGAATTACGAAATTATCCTTTTGTAAAGAAGGGTGCTTGATATTTAATAGTTGTATTTCTAATAATCAAACTCACATTTTTTGATATTATCTTTATCAATTATATAAAATCTATTTAAATTCTAAAATGACAAATATTGATTAATTATACCTTTATCGAAGTTTGATATAAATCATATTTATAAATAATATTTTTAAATCTATCAATTTTCGGGTCTCACTAAAATATAAATTTATGGATAATAATTGATTTAATATTTTTTACCAATCATATTCTTTCAAATACTTCAATTTCCTCCGAAATATTTACACATAAATTTGTCCAAATAACCTGATATAAATCAAAAATGTAAATATTTTAATAAAATTAGAACACCAGAATTTCTATTTATTAGTTTTATCAATTGTATAAGTTGTAATAATTTAAGTGAAGAAGATTTGGTAGGAGTCTGGTTAATAATACTGAAATTATGTTCCAAGTATAAAGTATCCTGTCATTTTTAAATTATATTAATTTTATTAATATTTTAAATTATAATATTATGGTACAAGTCATAAATTCAATTTATTTTGAAAATTAACCTTATATCTTTTTCATAATGTGGTGCATTATATTTTATTAATTATCCTATATTTTAACATTTTCTTCAAATGTTAAATATTATTTGAAAGTATGATTTAAATACAAAAGTTAAAATAAATTAGTAGATAATGATAAATATTAATTGTATTATCACATATTTATTAATACCAAATGATATAAGTATAATTTTTTAATAAGTAGAGAATATTATATCATTCATATTTATCATTATCTCTATCATATAATTTGATTCAATTTGAATAATTATTGAGTATATACCTGAATAGGATGAAGCCAACCAAGATAGTACATTATCTATTAGTCTTCTGAATAAAGAAACGGAGATTTAAATTGAATACGCAATCTATTGACTGCTTCCAAATATTTTAATGATCCAATAGAATTTCAGGTAATCAATTGAATTGTAAAACAAATTAGAGCTGTTTTGATTAAGTAACTGTTTGCAAAAATTAACTAAATGTATTGAAAATTTAGCGAAATATTATCAACAGTGAATAAGTTAAATAATTTATTTTTAAATATGAATGAAAAAAAAATTGTTAATAAAAAACATAAGGAAGGATTCAATATAATCCTGAGATCATGTCGAATCCTTATACTATACACTTGAAATTATATGGGATATGCCAGATGATTGATTTCATATCTTATCATGATGATATTCACTACAATGTCGAACTAAATGTTCTAGTTCGGCTATTTTTTTCTCGTTTTTTTCCGTTTGCTCTGTTAAATTCTGGATTATATGAGTATAATGCTGGATCTTGGCTTCAGCATCGTTGTGTTCTCTTTTAATTCTATCGATAATTGCTTTGTTCTATACATATGTTAATAAAAATTTGAATTATTTAATAAATACAAATTACCTTCATTTCAACTGAATGGGCAACTGCGTGGATGATTCTAATAAATTTCCAAAGACGAATAATAACAAGTGGAGCTACACCTTGCTTGGCAGGATCTGAGCTTCTACGCACTAAAGCAACTAATTTGTGATGAGTTTCATGCTGGAGGTCACCATCCAGTTTGTGAGGAGCATTAGGATTCGCTGTAGCAATAACGTATATTTCCAAGACGAAGGAAGCTAGAACTACTATTGTATCAAGCAGATGCCATGAGTTCAACAGATATTTTGGTCCGATTAAAATGAGTTTGGTAAGAATTTCTACTACGAAGATTGATAAAATAAGTAAACTTGTGATTGTTAGACCAAGTTCAGCAGCATGTACAGCAGGAGTTGAGGGTATAACGCGTTCTGCTACATATAAAGCTAAAATCAACAGTTAGCATATATTAATGATTCGATAATCTGGAGACTTACTAATCAATAATTCACTTAGAATAATGACTAAATCCAGCATAACAAGAAATATAACCACATGGTGAAAGAATTTACTATCAAGAAACTGGATAGTCTTCTGCCTCAAACTCAAGTTCTTGGGTGTATCATCGTCATTCTCAGTTGAATAATCTATTCCCTTGTATTGTTCCTCCTGTATATGATTTGATTTTTCATTCATGATTAAATAATATTTAAAAGTGAGAAACAGTAATATCCTAATATTCTATCCTTCTTATATATGAATTGGAAACTCCATTTAATTCATCAATTTGGATAGTTTAACTTAATTAATTTATTAGTAGTGAAAATTATTCTCTTGAAGTCCTATGATTGAATAAATTGATGGTCCTAAAAAAGGTACAATCTAACGAATTAGTGGATTCAAATGTGTAATTTAGCGTTTAATTGTATAAAATAGAATTTACCTACCATTCAATTTGATGTGCGCAAGATAAATGATTTCATCTATTAAATTTATATTCATCAACAAATTTGAACCTAAAATTGTTAAAATTTGTTTTTAATCACTTGGTATACCCTATATCTTATTCTAATATTAATCCCAAATTATATATCAATTTAATTACTTAATTTGATTTAATATCATTTCCATATATAGTTATTTGAGGCTTTAATATGATAGAAATTTATTGGTTATTTACTTGGTAATAAATTGGGGAATAAGAAAAATTTAATACAATATTTCTAATTTTGTACTTTAAAAAAATAGAATTATGAAAACTATATAAATACCAGGATTTTTATGTATAATTAATTTTAATTGAGATATAATATTCAAAATTTTTAACCTATCCATGTTTCGGATTTTTCCACTTAGATATTATTTTCAAATTACTAATTCTTTTATATATTAAAGACTATATTATTGTAGTATATAGTATATAGTATAATAATTTAAAATTATACTGGTGATATTAGCTGTTGTCTAAATTTCTGTTATATTTATTATATTTAAAATCATTAATTCCCATACAAGTGACCATATTTTGATATTTGATTAAATATTTGAATATAATTTCATTTCGATGCAAGTCCTCGTGTTTAAGAATTGATTAATATGATTTTTTTTCTATATAAAATATTCTAATAATCCGGTCGAAAATAATGTTGGGTTTGATTGAGAAGTATGAAAATTTGACATATTATTTCTTCTCTGAGAAAACAGTATTATAACCAATCAGATTATTAGTAATCATAACTTAATGAACGCTGAATTACAAGTATAGTTCAATGAATTAATTACTATATAAGTTCTAAGTAAAATCCTTTTAATTATTATTGGAACAATCAATATATTAGGAAATCAAGTTATAAAATATTGATTAGCTTGGAAAAATTTTTAATCATAATAATTACTGAATAATCTATTTTTATAATAATTAAAATTTAATTTTATTCTCAATCATATCAGAATATTAGATCAAGTTATGAAAGACTATTTGATAAATTAATGTTAAATGATATCCAATAAATGTGATAATGAATATAACTTTGATTTCGCAGACATTTCACCTTGATGTTAAGCTAGAAATAATAGCTATATTTAACTATATTCAAAAGTTTATTATTTCATCATCTGAAGCTTTTTATAATTCGACCAATATATAGATTATTCTCAACTTAAAACTAAAATAAAGATAATATCAACCTTCATAGATGCTTAGTATTGATATAATGGTGAATTTAAATCGAATTTGTCTTGTTGATGTCAATCTACTACCATTTACAAAAAATGCTAATTGTCAATGAAATTTAAATATAGTAATATTTGATAATTATTTTATAATCAATATATATAAATCTTCAATTAAAATTAAAGCAGTATACTAATTTTATAGATACAAAGTTATTAATTGGTGTATCTTTCAATCTAGTTTTTATTAAGACAGATAAAAAACAATATTATTAAATTTTTTATTGGAATTTACGAAGTATGAATTGATAATTAAGCGTGTTTAATATTATTTATACTCATTAAACTTAAATATTCTAAAACAAAATGTGAATAAATTAATTACTATTTTATTAATATAAATTTAAAAATATTTGTTTTTTAACATTTAATATTTAATATTACGTAAATTGATATGTATATATTATTAATTAGAATAATTCTTTATAGCGTTTTAAATTAATTAAGTGTTTTATCATATCAAAATGGAAGTAAAATTTTTTCCATATTAATAGCTTGCATAGTTAATAAAGAATGAATTCTAGTTGAATTTATATTAAACCATATATAAAGTTTATATTTTAACTAAGCTATAATTAATAAAATAATAAAAATATTGTCTAATATATGGTTTAATCAACGTTTTGAAATTATTTTTTATATTTTACCTACTATTAAATAGTTGCCTTATATAAATATTTCAAAAATACTGAAAAAATATTAAATCAGAGTGATTTAATATTGAATTTTTAAATAAGCTTAAGCTCACCTAAATAAATTAAATTTTAATCAAATAAGGTAATTGTAAAAAATGTAAATAGATAAACATTCAGGATCCTTTCAAACATTTCAAATTATCATTTGGTTAATTGCTAATATGATACTATCCTGAGTGAGTTTAAATTTTTTAACCACCTAAAATCCGATTTATAAATGTTATTGATTTTAATTGAAAATACCATTATTTTAATTTTGAATTCAATAAATTATATCTGTCCCATAATTTGATATCCATTTATACACGCATTAATCAATTGATTGGTTAGTCTTATTGAAGAAAATTAAATTTAATAAAATCAATTAATAACAATGGATTTAACTCAAGCACATCATCTATTCTTTCAAAAATTATTAAATGGAAAGATTTATTCAATGCTCGATATTTATCAATTGATGCAGGCTATTATTGAAATTTATCCAGATCAATTCAATATAGATAATGAAGGTATATACTGTATTTAGACTTTTTATCAAATTTATATTAATCAAATATAGAAACTCAAGATTCTATGATAGAAAGAATATTTCCCAACTTTTTAAGTCAAATTAACTCTCATTTATTTTCACTAGACATGGAAATTAGAAAAGGAATCAATCAAACTAACGGTGATATATTTTATCATTTAGTAAATCATATAATATATAACATAATTAATTTGCTTAATAATTATATAATATCATAGGTTAATTTAAATTCTGATGAATTTTCAGTTAATGCTACACAGTATACTTCTTTAGAACTGAGCTATTTGAAAAATTTAATTGAATCTATAATTATAATTGGTAACAGTGAGTATTGTATCAAAATGAGCATTGCTTTAAGAGATATCCCCACTCATCCACAATCTCTTATTCAAGACCCTTTGATTCAAACACAGTCAACTAGTAGTGGATCCTCTATGACTAAATTAGAGAAAGAGCAATTAATTGATCGATTTATTCAGGATGGATGGTTATGGAGCTTAGAAGGAACTGGTCTACTTACAATTAGTGATCAATGCTTGAATGAGTTGAGAGACAAGCTACTTAATGAATTTCAATCTGATATCTTCCAATGTAAACTATGTATGAATTTAGTTACTCAGGTACATATCCATAATATATTATCATATCTTATTATTAATATATATCTTAGGGATATTGCTGTAAAAATGAAACATGCAATACATATTACCATCATCCATGTTTGGATAAGTTTTTAAACGATATCAACAGTACCAATAGTTTAAGTCAACATTATCAGTTAAAGTGTTTAAATTGTCAATCTGAATGGAACTGTAAATTAATTGGAAGTGAAAAATTAATTCAATATAAACCAATTTATTTTAATTTTAATTTATCTCAATAAATTATATCAATATTTAGTGTAATTTTATACTCTAACAATCTTATTAAAATAATGTGTTTAACTTTAATATATAAAATATTTTAAATTATTTTAATAATTATTTTAATCTGAGTGTAATTGCTTTTATATTATATATTATATTAATTTTATTTTATAATTATTAATTTAATATTAAATAGACAATAAATATCCTTAATGACAAATATTATATTATAAACTTTTAGGATTAAGTTTGAAATAAATATCATATAACATTATATTATTAAGTATTATATTAATTTTTTAGTATATTACCATTTTTATCATTTTAAAAATTTTGAAATTATATTTATGTTTTTAAAATACTGAGTTGAAAAAATAAGTATCAATGAAAACAAAATTATCAGTGTTTCTAGATTATATTTTGATATAATAGTGTACTTTTTATCATAACATTATATAATTTCATAATCCGATTTTAATTATATTAATTTAATTATGAAATATTAAACCAAAACTTTATAAATTGTTTTGCTATTATAGTTTTATAATATATAAAATAATTAACTTATATGCAATTAAATTAAATATATATTTCATTTAAAACTGTTAGGAGCTATTGTCCAAAAATAAAATTCAATTGGTGTGTTTATTAATAAAAACGAATTTAAATCAAGGTAATTTTTAAATTATTTTTGAATCTTATAAATTCCATATATTATCCTTAAAATTAATTTTAACAAAAGCTTAAGTAATTTAATATTTTTAATATATTAACCAAATGTTTCATATATATTTTTAATTATTAAGTTATTTTTTATAATATTATATATTAAATCAAACTCAAAATTTCTTTAAAATTTAATATTTTTAATTATATATATTGGTTATTTTTATAATAATGTAATTTATTATTTATAATAAATTTA